>CABFOW010003874.1:44097-63155 GCA_902141385.1 Timema californicum
TAATATATCTAGAGATCCTCTGTGTGTTTCTAGCTAATCCCCTCTTATACTCTTAGTGAGCGTGGAATATTAATATATCTAGAGATCCTCTATGTGTTTCTAGCTAATCCCCTCTTATACTCTTAGTGAGCGTGGAATATTTATATATCAAGAGATCCTCTATTTGTTTCTAGCTAATCCCCTCTAACTTATACTCTTAGCATTCAATGTTAGTATAGTATGGTGCCACGGATGTCAGTGAATTGGCTAAATTCGTATTCCACCTTTTTCCTTCTTACTTTATCTCTTGCTTAACATTCTTTCTGCAAGAATTGCTAATATGTTTGTTTAATAAGTGAGAAAAATATCATAAAAATGTAACTAAAGTTAGGAAGTAAGGAGTTTAAGGTAGAGTAGCGTTCTAGTTATGAGGTCACTCATACCACCCATGAGCCCAATATTTTTGGTAAATGTAGTAGTCTAGTATTTGCTAACGATTCAACTTGTTTATAGGCCTACATCCGTATCGGCTCTAGTCGCTGTGGAGGTTCTCTGGTCAACAGATACCATGTGATCACAGCCGGGCACTGCGTTGCTAGGTATGTATGAACAAGGAACACCATGGGTTGGTAAGACTGAGCACGGTTATATTCCATGGACTCTCTAAACACACAGTTATATTCCATGGCCACTCTAAACACACACACAGTTATATTCCATGGCCACTCTAAACACTTACACTCACTCACACACACACACACACACACACACACACACACACACTAATTTGAAATTTGCTATCAGATAATAATTGAGAGTATAATAAACCTTTTTCAGTGATAAAATCATTAGGTCCTAATGTTATCCTGTTTGAGTACCCAAAGTATTATTTTTTCCGTAACTCAATACATTATTAGTATAGGTCATTATGACTCCATCACATTTATGATCGTCAAGACCTAATATTCAGCTACACTGGTATTGTTACATCGATTATGATTTTAAAGTATATTTAGGTGTAGGACTTTAATATTTAGGTCTGCTTAACTTTTACATTTTTACATAATATTACTTTAGTCAATTTAAACCAGGCTAGTTTATATCCTCAATAAAAGTTTTAAATATAATCAAACAAAATTACCAAATTGGTACAATATACAGTTTATAAACTGTTAAACCCATTAATATCTATGTATTAAACAGCCACACTATTATATTTACTAGCTATGATGGTGATAGATGCATCTATATATCATATTCTTTAAATTTAAAATTGACACCTGGACATAAGAATCGAATCCGGCACCTTTGGTTGCCAAAGGTCCCGTGTCCAATTACCATACCTAGGTGTCAATTTTCAATTAAAAGAACGTTAATAATCTTCTAGCCTACTACTTTGTCATAATAATGTGTAGAATGACGAGGAGAGATAGATATCTAATATTGTGTTGTGATTTGTGTTGGGACTTGAGTAATTCCATCCACTCAATAGAGTATTTTAGTAGATGAGCCTTGACCTGCAAGAAGATGGGCAGTGCCTTCTAAATGTTCTTTAATGTCTTCTTTGACTTTTGTTTTATTATTATCTATGATGTATATATGATCTGTACTATTGTTTACAAGAATGAACAAATAATCATGAACAACTTTGCTTTGTGTTTTAAATATGTACAAGATATGGAAACCATTAATTGATGTCATAATACCTTTTACAACAATTGGTTTGTTCCATGGTGACAGAGCGTCAGCCCGGCAGGTCCAGGTGACGCTAGGAGACTATGTCATCAACTCAGCCGTCGAACCTCTTCCTGCCTACACGTTCGGTGTCCGTGAGATACGAGTCCACCCCTACTTCAAGTTCACGCCACAGGCGGACCGGTTTGACGTCGCGGTGCTGAAGCTTGACCGTCCTGTGCAGTACATGCCCCACATTGCACCTATCTGTCTTCCTGAGAAGGGCGAGGACTTCCTCGGCCAGTATGGCTGGGCTGCCGGCTGGGGGGCTCTGCAGGCCGGTACGTATCCACACCACTGATATAAACACACCAGCAATCCACATGATAAACACGAGGGTAAATACAAGCCAGTATATCTAGTTGAAATATTGCAACTAAACCAGAAACTTTCCAGCTCAAATTTAAATAGATACCTATACAAAATGTTAATCTTGTTTGTAACCCTTAGAGCCTGATTAAGGGCGGGTAGGCAACAGATGCTGCAGCCTCGGGCCACCACTGGTTCAGGGGCTCCAACTCCGGCTCCTGAACCATCCTGAACAATCCTGTGCAACTTCAAAAATTAATTTTTTGTTAGCCTTATTTATCTGATTTTTTTTTTTGTGTCAACTATAAAATTTTCATGTGAGCGAGAATTATAATTTCATGGTGAGAATGAAATTTTTGGAATGGAAAACAATGGCATTGACCTAAGTATCCTTGAAAATAATTTCTCAGTTTGACCCATTTTTGAAGGAGCACATTGCCAAATATGATAATCAATGAAAACGAAAGCCCTCATATTTATCCAAAACAATTTGTAAAGAACTAATTCAAGTATAGGAGAAAAGGTGTTATATTCAATCGTTAGTGAAATAAAACCATCAAAACACTATTCATTGATAGCGGAGTATTCTCCAGACGGTGCTCTTGTAGACCAGTTGTCAATCGTACACAGGGACAACACTATTCATTGATAGAGGAGTATTCTCCAGACTGCGCTCTTGTAGACCAGTTGTCAATCGTACACAGGGACAACACTATTCATTGATAGAGGAGTATTCTCCAGACTGCGCTCCTGTAGACCAGTTGTCAATCGTACACAGGGACACCGATTTGGAGGAGGTCAAAGATACGTTTTTAAGCCAATCAAAAGTCTCACTGGGAAGTCTTTGTTTAATGAAGTAGAATCCTTTTTAGACAGCAATGATATTCCTTTAAGTCAATGTCGAGGACAGCCTTTGATAATGCGGCGAACATGTCTGACCCTACAAAGGGTTTGAAGCACAAATGAAGACGGAAAATAAGTTTTTACAGTTCATACCATGTGTGGGCTACTCATTGAACTTAGTTGGAGTAAGTGCTGTTGGATCGTGTCTAGAAGTCTAATGGATTTTTCTGCCTACAAAGATGGTACTTTTTTTTTCTCAAGCTCTCCTTGTAAATGAGCCAGTTTGTTTGTTTTCAATATAAAGTATTATTTTATATTATTATTTGTTTCCATTATCTTTATTTTTATTTTGTTATGAATGTCACTATATTGACTGACTCTCAATTAAGAATATCAGAGTGAATTATATGACATATTTGTTTTCATGTATATCTATCTACCACAAAGCTAATAGAGGACAAATGGCTGAGCATAACAAGGGTAATTAATTATCAAATAAATGAACCCTATTGGTCTAAAGATTATGAAAAGATACTTTCGTAGGGAAATAATTGTTAGTACACCCAACCAGGATTTAAACACAATTTAGGGCCAGATAAAGGACAAACACAACAGAGCTCAGCCATCTTTGTCAGTGGCGTTTGCCATAAATTCAACCATATTTTCTGGTATTTTCATTTTCATTTTTTAATTCTAGTGAAAGTTTGCAATAAACAATACATAAGCCCCACATTGTCGATCACAAGGCTACCGCTAACTCTCTTAATAATTTGGATTCCCAATCCCAGAAATATCAGGATTTGAATCATGGTCAGTTTTGCTAAGTGCATTTTTTTAATAAATGGTTTCCTCCTCTTTATCTCTCTTCACATTAATGTGGTTACATTTTCTCTAAAATTCTACCTTCCTCATCATTATTCTGTTAGTATAATTAATGTGAGTGTACAACCCAAATGGGTACTAAGAAAATAGGGAAAAAAGAAGTCTATGTTCACAAATCAAACTGAGCCATGTATTGTCAATTCCCTTTTTGAAATATTCAAAGAGAACATTGCAGGTCCTTGACATCAAAAAATGAAGAGGTGTCAGATGGTGTTTTCCTCTCGGTGGTATCTGTAGGTGGATAGAATAGTGTTATTCCCTCCCTGTCCCCTGTGTGTTAGGTTCCCCGCCGAGACGTTATACCTAGTTCCAACAGACAAACTTTATGGTGGAATTAACTCAAATATTTGTATCATTTAACTTTTCACCAAATAAAATATTGAATAATGATTTTTAACGTGTTTGATGGAAACAAAGGTTTGCATTTCATTCTAAGGTATTGTTTGCCTGAGACAAATATAATATAATGTTTATTGTACTGGTTTCCAGTCAGATAGGATAACAATAAACACCTATAGGGATTTTCACAAAGGGTGTTGCACCAAAAAAACTAGAGTTGCCCAAAGCTAGAGAGTAAAACCTATTATTCTAGACACAGTAGATACTTTAAATATATTAATAAAGTCCACGTGACAAAAACTAAATATGTAATTTCTAGTAAAAATTAATTTATCATGTCATATATTATTACAATAAATTTTACGAACAATCTACAGAAATAAAAGATAAATTGTAATTTTTCTTGTTTGCGCAGGTTCTCGTCTGCGTCCCAAAACTCTTCAAGCGGTGGACGTTCCAGTGATCGACAATCGTCTCTGTGAGCGCTGGCACAAGGGCAACGGTATCAACGTGGTTATCTACGACGAGATGATGTGTGCGGGCTATCGCGGAGGAAGCAAGGACTCTTGTCAGGTGAGACGACAGTTACATACTGGGTAAGCCTCTGTACAGGCTTGTTTAGCGTTGCTCGTGGTTTGCTATATCTTTACAGTAAGATCATTAATATGAATATATAACTAAACAAAAATATTCCTTTAGGAGGACTGTGAGGTGTCGATTTTAATTGAAATTCATGTATTGTTCAAACATATAATTGAATTAAACGGTTAATATTGTTATTATAAAAATATAATTACTTTGCTTTAAAGTGGGAAATGTTGAAATTGTAGTGGATAGTGTAGACCTACTATTTATTTTTAATTTAAACTAGTATGGCATATTAGTAATTTAATATTTTATATATATATATATAGCACCGCGTCTTACTACCCGTTCGGGCTATACGCTTTAAGTACTAATTACTCTAATGGATTAGGAATTAGGAGGGTTTAATTAGAGGAAGTGAACCCGTATTTGCGTGGAGGGAGAGTGGAAAACCATCTAGGAAAAACCACCCCAGTTCACCCGACCGAGATTCGAACCTCGATCTCCCCAGTCGTCAGCAGTCGGGCTCAACACGACAAGCGCGTTAGCCAACTACGCCACCGAGGCCGGAGGGTTAATTTAATATAGCCTACATAGATTATCTTACCATCACATTTAGTTTTACAAACAAACAAAAATTAATAGAGTATATTTAATTGGTTTTGTTTAAGTTTTAGAGGCAGCACAGAAAACGCAAATACATGTTTGTAATTTTCAATACTCATATATTAATAAATATTAGAAAATTTGTATCTACAAATTAACCTACTTTTGAAAAACACTGCATTTACAGGCATACACAAACTTTGACAACTGGCTTGATTGTAATTGCTTAGTGATGAATATTTGTTTGTGTCAAGGAAACTTAAGTTAGTAAACTTGTTCTAAAAAATTATTATTATATGCTTGTGGTCTTGTCTCATTCTATTTTAACGCTACAATACTCTTGTGAAAGGACCACACTTCTTAAAATATTTTAGTTTATTACCTAGGCCTACCCACGTTCTATATAAATTTAAATTTAAATTTAATTGTCAAACCTTGATTACTCAGATCTTAATATAAAAATCTTCAGATAAAGTTATGGATACCTTAGTCAGTTGAAATATAGTGATTCAATATGTTTTGTTATATATCCTCTCCTAGACCGGATGAATAATCATTCTTATATATATATATATATATATATAAAGTGAATAGGGTTTGTAAAAATAATGTGCATATTTATTTTACTATGGATTTTTTTTAAATCAAAATGAGAAATTTTTCAACATTTTTGTAGCTATATCTGGTGACTATTCAATGAAATGCTTGACATTTTTTTTTCCTCTACAATTTTGGAATTGTCTACTGTATACATATTGTTCGAGGGGCCAGGTTCGCATTATTGTGGCATGTTGACCTCACTCCCCCCCTGCAATTACAACTCAATATTATCATCTTTTGTATTTCACCCCAGCCAAAATAAATCTACTGCATATACATTTGGTCTAAAACACGTATCTAGTAATATGAAACTTTTTTAGTCAAAACACTCCAAAAGAAAATTACTTACCTAACTCACAATTTTCTACAAATAAAATTTTAGAAGATTTTTTCAGGCACTTGTAGGTTAAACAACCACAGCTGATTATTTACAGTCCAAACAACTTTTCGAATGTAATGTTTATTTGAATTAAATTAATAACTACATGGAGTCTTGACTGTTGCAAACAAGAGACCATATATGACCAAAATATTATTGTAGCAGTAAATTTGAAATTCTTTAGGCTACTCATTGTTGACCTTAGCCCCCCACCCCCATTTTATGGTAGTCTTTTATATATATATATATATATATATATATAAAAGATTCAATGTAATTATACCATTTTACTTAATCCCACTACTGGATTTGTTCTAAAAATCACTTGGTACTCTTATAATAATCTACAACGTTCATTACGGGGTAGCTATTAGACAACTCTACCCACGGATCATCTCAACCAGTAGCGGATTTAGGTTTGAGGACGCCCTAGGCCCGAGACGATATGGTGCCCTTTTTTTTTTGTAACAGTATATATATATATAGCTGATTAATTATTTTAACAAAGAAATTCTACCCTCAAAATGGTACTATGTTTCGATAGTAAGAGCGCAATAAAATAAACTTTAAAATTTGGTCTTACAATTTACAGAAAACCCAATCGATTTTTAATTTTAGTCATCTTAAAAATGTTGGCGCCCTAGGCCCGGGCCTCACGGGCCTAAGCCTAAATCCGCTACTGATCTCAACAACTGTTATTGCCAACCTAAGTATGTATACACTGAGTTTGTTGTTAGAAGCACATCAATACTCACTTTTTAAATGTTTTCACTTCTTCAGACGCAATTCCTAAACCAATCGTGCCACTCACACTCTGGTTGTCTCTTGTCCCTGATTTTGTCATCTTTTTTCGAACGGTCTAATTTGATTAGTATAAACTATTTAACATCAGCAAAGCAGAGGTATCTCCAGTTGTAGAGTGTGGAGTAGTATGATATGAAAACACGAGTGATGTTTGTATATCTCCTTTATAAACCTGAAAAATTTGAAGGCGCTTCAATATTGACCTGTTTTGGTGCCCCACTTCTCCATTAACCTAAGTCCATCTTGGTGTATACAGTTGTAAATAAATATCACTATTCATGGAAAAGTTTATGAATTTGTAAATTGAAAATTGTGGCCCGTTGTCGGCATAATAGTTTCTGGTAGACCAAATAGTAAAAAAGTAGTCAAATTCTAAGACTGTTGTGTCTCTTGTAATAGTTTTTACCATCTGGGTTTCATAGAACCAACTCAAGTAATCCATCACATTACACACACAAACACACATAAACACACACACAATACACACACACACACACACACACACACACTCACCACTGGGTAAATGTCCAAGGAAGTCCATGTCTAGTTTTTCCCAAGGTCCATCAGGTAATTACTGACTATTTGCCACTCACGGCAACGCTGGCAATATTCTTCAGTCTTATTTTACACATCAAATCACCAGACCTTTGTCCTCAACTTTTGTTTCATTTTTTATGATACCTGGGTGACCCTGGTGTGCTGAATGTAGTCCTGTTTTTGAGATTCATTTGTATTAATAATATTGTACCCCTTAGTAAAAATCTTTCATATTCACTTATTTAATCATTGATTAACTCATATTTCCTAAACTTTGATGTCCAGGAATTTGAACGTAAGCATTTGCCAAATTCCCGCATTACTGGATCCTTTGTCGATTCCGCATGCAATTTCTCAATGTGTATAGCTCTAGAAACACTCTCCTTTGTAACTCATCTCACATGAACCCCCCCTTCTTCCCTAACAAATAATTTTATATTTACCAATATTTGTTTTCTTGGTGGTAAACAACTTTGAATCAATAAAATTGAAGTCACATAACCCACCTGTCAAATCTAAGTGATGGCTCATACCTTGGGGAAAAGATAAATTCTGGTTGTTTATGGTCTGTTATTAGTAGAAATTCTGACCCATACACTTGGTAGTAATATCTCACGAGAGCATTCCTCTCTGTTTTACTGTATCTCCTCTCTATATCACTTAGGATCTTGCTGGTAAATTCAATAACTATAGGACCATCAGAGTGATAATGAATCATTAGGCCTCCTAAAGCATCTGCAATATTAGCTGTTTTTTAACTGCAGTCAAATACTCAGAGTGTGTAAAGTACAGAAGATGGTGCCCCTTATTGGAACGCCATTTGTAAAAGCCTTGAATACTGCCCCTCGTTGAGTACGCCAATTGTAAAAGTACTAACCGTATTGTCATCTGCGGTTGAGAACTAGTCCCACGTTGTTGCGCCAATTGTAAAACATGTAATTTAAACAATAAATATTGGACTAGATGTTGAGATAAATCTGCCCAAGAAATGAGAAAAACTGTGTTTTTCTGTCATAACGACAATTTTATTTGTCCTTAAGTTGTTTTGTAAATAAAATAAACCACCACTTAATGTTATAAAACACTTCCATCTCGTCTGCCGTAGCAGAGTAGAGACACCAGAAGAATGACGTGTCTAACCAGCTAGCGTCCTCTCGAGTCGAGCCGTCAACCCAGACCACTCCTTGCTTTCTTTCCATCGACCAATAGGGTTAGTTTTTATATTAGCGCGCATTTAGGAAAACAGATGTGCTACTCTGCACCTGCTATTTGTTTACTGCGTATTACAACACGGAAGTAAAAACCTTGTTTCTTGCACGTGCAGTTAAAATAAAAGAAAAAGAAACATGGCCGTAGTATAGAAAAGATGAGTTTACATTATATTAACTGAAAAGAAGAAATATTAATATATTTACTTTAAAATATGATCGCGAATATTAAAAAGACAGGAAAAATCGATATCATTACAAGTGATGTGGCCAATGCAATCTTCTTCTTCTTTTTCTTGTAGGAGAGCTCTGAGAGGTTCAGTCAGTGTGGAATAGTCAGCTATAAGCTACATCACCCCACTATACCGGGAAAACTCTTTAAGTTCGTCCTCTGATCTCGGCTTGTGGAAGTTTTCTATAGCTGCAATCTTAATGTCTAATGTCCTCAATCTTATCTTTGTTTAACCCACATTTATTCCTGTTTATTGTTAGACCTTTAGATACTAATTGTCAGCAGTAGATATATCATGCTCCTGTTGGTTCTACTATGGACTAGCCAGTCATCAATATACAGCTCTGCTTCCTCTATCTTGCCTGCTATATGATTCAAGTATGCTATTGTGTCATTTATCGTGGGTCTTGGATGCTTTTGTGAAAAATGGCTTCACTCTCGGCCCACATGTCCAGTTATCCCCACATAACCGCAGTTCACGTGTCTTTTTAACTTTGCATACTGTTGGTGATACCCATTTTGAGGGTTCATTTAACTCTTCAACTATGCCTTCTTTGAAAATTAGATAATCTTAAATCTAATGCTTATTTTACACTTTGCAGAAATATTCGACCAGTTAGTGCTACTGAACTCTTCTCATCATCCATTATGAGCTTCAGCTGATAATCTTTCAGTTAACCTATTTTTTCTGAAAATACTATAGAGTATTTCTTTTATCTCTACTAGAGTCAATTGTGTGTTAATGCTCTGCTTTATTAATCCTATTTTAAGAACCCATAGCAATCTCACTGCTTCTTTACCAAATAACAAATTACCAAAATTATCAGCAGCAAAAAGAGTCAAAGTTTTTTGCTCTTGTACTATTACGTGTTCAATTTCTGTTTCAGATTTACCTTATGGAGATAGTGGTTTAAAACTTTCGTGTGCAAACAACTTTTTGTCAGGCCTAATCTAATGCCCTTTGATAATCATAGCCTTCAAGGATCCCCGTGTATTTTTAGCAAAGATATTACATGATACCCTTGACTCTGTAAGTTAAGCTTGACACCAGCACCTATTAGTGCTGTTATATAATCTCCAGTTTCTGGCACCCTACGAATCTGTAACACGTATTCATCTAGATGAACTGTTTCCTCGACTTGTTTGGTGACATCTATAACATTTTTGTAGTTATCAGTTTTCTTAATCTCTTGCTCTCTTGGTTTTACAAAACTTGGCAAAGGGACCTAATTTCTGACTGTTACGACGAGTGCCATGACGTGCTGGAAAGGTTGGGTTATGAAAGTATTGTTCAGTTGGTACAGGTTGAAAACATTTACCTGCGTCAGATCTATCCCCTTTTGTTGTCAGAAATCTCTCTTTAGCTTTTGTGCCAGTTTTTGAAATCATTAGCTCCAGTTTTGCTTCCATCACTTGAGTCTGCTGATCTGCTTGCTCTGAGGGTCTTGCAAATGCCAATGCCTTATCTAGATTAAGTTTATCACCTTCTTTTAACAGCAATCTTCTTAACCCACTTGAAGTACATTTCTCATTGACTTGATCAATCAGCGTACTTTCCTCAAAAATAGCGATGTAACAGTTTTATACTTGGCATTTTAATCTAATGACAAATTGGCTAACACTTGGACCGACTCGCGACATGATCGTTGAGCTTTTGACATAGTGATTTATTGGCCATTGATTTAAAAAGACAAGTTTCTCAACCACAGTCTTCATTTATTAATTTAAATGTACAGTCTTTAAGCATTTTACAAACCATACAAACTGCACCGCCACACCTCGCCTTTGTACACTACTTGGTTGCTTTCCATTGCAACTCGGGGCCAACATAGCCGAAGCCTGACAGTTCCATAATATGTCCAAGCTCTACGATACAAATGAGCTCTATCATCTTACTGAGCTAATCATACAACTGAGCTCCAACATATGTGTCACTATTCTCTTTGACCCTCGCTCTTATGGCAAAAGGTTGAAACAGAACTTAAACAAATACATTTCTTAGTTTTATAGTACTCTCGATAATTCTATCATATTAATAACCACTTTTATGTTTCTTTAAAATAATAAATAATTTCTTTTAATTCTAGGTTCCTTTGTAAATATAGTAAATAAATAAAATTAATTAAAATGTCAGTTTCATTCAGCACACACGTACGTTCATCTGTGTTTTGTGATAGAACCCCAAAGATATGTTGTTCACTCTTCAGGCACTTTATTAAGAAACTCTATAAATAGAGCATGTGCATTGTCTTCAGAAGTTGATGCCGTATCAAACGATGTTGTTAACTCAGGAAATGTAAATCAAATACTCTGTAATTTTTCTCCCACCAAATGTAATAACAGTGCCTTTTTATGATTTATGTTCACTATCTCAAAGGCCATTAAACATAACTTAACATAAAAGATCTTATCCTCCTAATTTCCCTGCTGTGTATCACCGATGTTTCAGGTCCATTAGGATTATGGTTCCAATATTCTTCCTCCTTTGCCATAGTTATTGAGGGATCAAAATGTATCGCACACACGCAACCCAAACTTGTAAAATGTTATACCATATTTTAACTATACAAACACGTATTTTAGTATCAAGATATTGGTTGTACCACATTAGAATATACCTAAATGCATTAGTGTAATTCTCGTCACCATTCTAATGTTCTATGTATTTATACACTGAGTTTGTTTCACTTTCAGGCTATATATTTCATGTATTTAATATTTTAATAAATATTAACTTAAAATAAATATATGATTGTAATTCTATAGTGAATATCAAAGTAGTATATATCTTAATAAACATGTAATATATCCCAGAACTTTTTTTTTTTACATATGTTGTCCTATAAATTAAAGTTGTTAATGTTTGAGCTCTTGGAAAACGATATCCTCATATTCTGATAAACAAGACTTGCCAATTTATTAAAGTTGTTATTGTTTGAGATCTCGGAGGATGATATCCTCATATTCTGATAAACAAGACTTGCCAATTTATTAAAGTTGTTATTGTTTGAGATCTCGGAGGATGATATCCTCATATTCTGATAAACAAGACTTGCCATTTTATTAAAGTTGTAATTGTTTGAGTTCTTGGAGGATGATATCCTCATATTCTGATAAACAAGACTTGCCAATTTATTAAAGCCATCTTTGTTGTGTTACGGTTTGTTCAGGGTGATTCAGGAGGTCCTCTAATGATGGAAAAGACTGGCCGTTGGTACCTGATAGGTATAGTGTCAGCTGGCTACTCTTGTGCCCAGAGAGGACAACCAGGCATCTACCACCGGGTGGCCCACACCGTCGACTGGATATCCTACATCATCAATTCGTAGCCCCCGCCATCTCGGATCAGATCTTCCATCAGCACAAGATGGAAACTGAATCCAGAGAAAGTTGAATGAGCTTATGTTAAAGATGATAGGCCTACACTGAATTCTTGACTGACTATTCAATCCTTGGTTTACCATTCACTTTGAATAAAGATGTTTACTTGGCCAAGAATTCATACTTTCATATAATGTTGAAATGACCAATCAATCAAGATATGAAATGTTTTGACTCGGTGAACTGTGACAAACTTTGTTAGTTCATTTCTATTCAATCACATTTTAACAAAAGATGTAATCAGTGTGAAAACCAAACCGGTTATAAAAATACACTAATTTAACTTCATACTTAAGATCAAGTGAACGTAGATGAATTCAACATTTTGATGTGTTCTTTTGAGCTTCCAAAAATGTTTAATTAGTTTAATATAAATTGATTTTACTCCTCCAATTTTTATTTAAAACTAAATTATCAAAACATTTCTACCCACATGAATGTAAGGCTGGGACAAAATGAGTTATTTTATTTCTAGTCTACTTTTACATATATTTCACATAATTAAGATAGTATTCTAAAACTAAAAAATGCAATTAATTTAATTAATTAAGTGTATTCTGTAAGAACACCCAATTCTATATTTGTGTCTTGTAGGAACTAAAATACCAGTTTGTCTAGCCACTGGCAGTTACTATGAATTAAATATTATTGATCAATCAATAATTTAAACTAGACATTTTCTAAAGGAAAATACATGACATAATTTAGAAACATAATTAATGAGTTGTTTAAATTAGTAGCATAATTAATATTATATAGAAGTATAAATTAATACCCAAATTATTATAAATCATTATGTAGAAAGAAAACCATTTAAACATGGTACTTATATTGACAGTAAAATTAACAATGTTTGGTGATATGTCAAATGAAAAATAGTTTAAAGCTCCAGTTTTTATTCAGTATTTCTTAAAATAATCAATAACATTACAAGTGGAAGAAGATTCAAGAAAGATGGATAAAATATGATATATATTTTAGAAAATCAGCTGGACAGACAGGGTGACAAATGAAGTCCTAAGAAGAGAACTTTTTGTATATGATTCTTAGGTACAAAGTCAACTCGATCGGGCACATCCTTAGGAGAAACTGTCTTCTGAATGACGTCATAGAAGGAAAGATTGAGGGAAAGATATTGGATGACTTGAAGGAAAGAATAAAATTCTGGGAGGCTGAAAGAGGAGGCAGAGGATAAGCCACAGTGGTGGTCTAAGTTTGCTAACAATAGGAATATACCTGTAATAATACAGAACACCTGATAATAATAATAAACATGATATGACACTCTCAGTGAAAAGAGAGACCTACCATACTTGACATCACTGCAAGAAGAGCAATTGAAAACAACCTATTGTTACCCCTCATTCCGGGAGTCTAGGGTTTGTCTTGTACTCATTCTTCAGCTGGGGGTGTGAAATATTCATTTCAACTTCCTTTTTGATAACATCAAAAAACAAAAGCATAAAAAATAATTTGGTAAACAAATTGTAGACACCAAATTGATTACTAGTCATAAAAGACAAAAACAGGAAATGCAAATAAATAGCAGGAATGTATTATAAATACATACACAGTTCTAGAGGAAATATTTACATAAATTAAGGTACATCATTATTTATATGAAATAAGGTACAGGAAGGAGCGCCAGGATCAAACACGATAAGGATTTTATATTATAAAAATAACAATAACATAGTTCATGTTGTATATATTTGATTAGTTACTACCACTCAATCACTTGACTTATATATTTAGACCATTGATAAAGGACCATGAAATGTTCAACCAAACTTTTAGAACTAGAACCCAAAAAAATAAAAGAGAGAGAAACTAATTTGCTCAGAATTAAAAACAAATGACTAATAAATATAAATGACTAATATGTGTTTATATTAATCATTTTTGGAAACTATTTGAAATTAAAAATATATCAACCTTGGTTTTTTAAATTTTATTTTGATTTATAATTTTTATAATTGTTGTTATTGTTGTTCCAATTAAATAACCACATAAATGCAGGTACACTTGCTCTAAATTCAACCCTCCTCATTCCTAGACCATTAGTGCAGTTACATAAGCTTATAATCCTAATGTGTAGTAAAATGCGGTGATAAAAAATCTATTAACTTTTTGACCAGTGACACCAGTGTAGTGTACAAACCGGGTTCCTCTCTTCATTATAAAAGCCATGTTACATTTGTTTTTTTTAATCATTCTAATCCCTATTTTCTATTTAGTATATTATCTTATTAATGTACCTCCCTCAAATAGTGAAAAGAGATATTTAAAAAAATATATTTTCAATAAATAATAGCACTATTGACTTATATTAAAAAAAAGTTATATATAAATATTAACTTATCTAACTGTTGAAGATAAGTTTGTCTCTTATCTGTAAAATATGCAAGAATGTTTCTATCCACCACTTTGTTAAAGTAAGTGCCAAAAAAATGGGAAATAAATTAAATTTATCATAATATATTCCATATATATTTCTTGTAGGTATGTAAATTGGCATAATTTAGCTAATAATTAGTTCACAGAATGTTACAAGCACTAACAAATTTATTTAAACAATAGCAGATTTAAACAGGGCAACAGATTCATTTAGAGCCTATTCTAAGAACCACAAACCAAAATTTCAATAGTTTCTTTTCGTGTATAGTAAATTTCAGACTAATAAGATACAAATGTTTTGAGAATCACTAAATTTCTAAATAATCACTCACTTATGTTTCATATAAACATGCACAATATTAAATGTTAGTTAATAATAATATAAACATTATTATGTATTTAGTTGGTTGTTGTGATAAAGTTATATCACAAAAAATTTTAAATAATTATTAGATCTTCATTGAAGATCATTTCATTAAAATGAATCAAATAACATTTGTCATAGTAAATAATTCATAAAGTTGTTCTTGAATGTACCATATCTCAGTTTGTCTATTTTTTCATCTTTACATTGTTGTGTGTGTATCCAACTAAATGCCACATTAATATTGTTTATGTTTGTATCTTGTACACTCAGTTTGCAACAAAAACATAAGTTCCTGAGTCCCAGTATGAGACTTAGCAGAAAATCATATGGTATATTTATGGTTGTTCTTTAAAAACTAAATTATAGTTCATTACTGTATACAATTATTGTGAAAATAAAACATAGTGAAATCTTAGCACATAACAATATAAAGTAGGTTTTAAAATGATTGAAGGAGGAAATTTGGAATAAATTTAACAAATTTCAATTATTACAATATTAGTAAACATAATATAATAGACATAATATAAATATATATACTTTTCAATTAATGATACACTAATAAGCTCTTTTCACATTTTGATCTACATTTTATTATATTTTACTATATTGGAGCAGCTACAGAAACAAAATTAAGGGAACAATTATTATTGTTTTTTACTCTTGGTTCCTTTTTTCTTTCCTGTATATTCTTTCATGTAAAACATAATAGGTACATTAATATAAATTTACCTAATTAGAATTCAAAGATATTTTGGTTTATAATAAATTCCTCATAGGTCCTTAACAATATCGACCCAATTTTCTAGAAATTTTAATTTAAAATATTTATAAATACACATTTTTTATCTATATTATTAGGTTCATCATACATATTATTTCTTTGAAAAAATTATTTTCACTCTTTCTCTAATATGTCCGGTATTATTTAAAAAAAATTGTTAGTGACAATAATTTCACACAATAACTTCATATTTTCATAGCTCAGTTTGTTAACCACTTTTTTTTTTAAATAAAAATTATTTAGGCCTATGCAAGTCTAAATAAAATTTTAACTATTCCTTTAATAGTTGATGAAAACATTGATTGGAAACATACTAACCACTGAACACATATTTTTTGAGGATTTAAAATATCATCTAGAAATATTTTTTCGTTTTGTTATTTTAAACATCGCTACCTATATTATAATTAAAAATTAACAACAAAAACTTTCCAAAGCATCATATATTATAATATATTATAATAATGTTGTAATGTCAATCTTGATCTAAGTTCAGTTGCTAGGTTTGTACGTAGCTCTCCTATTTTGTGAGAATAATCATTTGCTTCAGGACTTCCTGCCTTCAGAGCGAAAGTTTTCACTCTTGGTAATATCATAGCACATCACAAATACATTTTTAAGGCCAAGATTGTTGAACAATATAAATTTACTTTAAATGATAAACTTTATAAGTCTCTTGAAATAGCAATTATGAAACTATGTTATGAAAATGTTGAATTATATTAAATATTATGATTTTAATAACATTATGGAAACCTGTAATATTGTCAATAGTAAAATTCTTTGCATGCCTATATATTTGTATGCTACTAAAATAGATAGTTCTATAAGATCACTAAAAATAAACTGAACAATCACTATTATAGATTAGGTATGCTTGATAACTAGGATATTGTAGCTTCATTGCAAGCTACAATGCTAATTTGTGCAACCAAGCTATGTGCCGTATACATCTGACATTCAGAGAAAATATGTGCAAAGTATTTTGATTATTGTGTCAGAATATAATATTAAATATATTTTATACTAATAGATGAACAAATGTTTATATAAAAGTAGTTTGAAAATAAATGGCTCATATATTTTGTCCTGTAAAGTCGCTTATTTAAAAAAATATCTTATATATTAATCTAATGAATAAGAGAAATTAATGTGTAAAATGTCATATGTAATTAAAGTATGGCGTAGAAATTAAATTTAAATATTCTAAAATGGTTTATATAGAATTGTATTTAAATTATTAGACTACAATAAAATTACATTTTTTTTAGTAAATGTATTTTGAACAAAAAAATAATTATTGGAATTAATTGTGATGTCACTGAGCAATTTCAAGTGTGATAGCATTCTTGTGATTACCAGTTCAACATAGCATGTGCGTATGACCCGAACATGTACTAAGATTCCGTTAACTAGAAAAAGACATAGCATGGTGTGAGTTGTCAAGCAATGCTGAAGAAAATTCGCGTTACCGGTATTGTAGTTGCTAGCTGTTGTACTACGTATATATTATATATAACTATGTATATCTATAAATCAATGTCAATTTTATATTGATGTGATTTTTTTTAGAATCATCTTTATTTTACTAAGATGATAGGAGAAATATTTTGCTTCTAACCATATTTAACTGAGCCCCTGTTGTGATCTATTTAGTTGATTGTTAACTATTTGTAAGTGTGTTCCTTAAAAATCTGTATAATGTTTGTTACATATTTGTATTTTGTATAAAATTAAATATTTAAATAATAATAATTTTTCTCCTGTGTTTTAATAATTACACCATAGAAAGAATCCATTATTTAATGACGCCTGGAGTTTGAAACCTTGTAGTTGTATGAATCTGCACATTATTATTACTATTATTTTGCAAATGGATATATCTAACAGCTATAAAAAGCTACCAGAGCTAATTTCATGTTTTCATACTGCTATCAATTTATATTGTTATTATAAATACTTATAAAATAATATACTTAGCACCACGTCTTACTAACCAATTGGATTATAAGATTAATTACTAATTACACTAATGGGTTAGGAATTGGGAAGGTTTAATGTAGAGGAAGTGAACCCACATTTGCGTAAAGGGCAAGTGGAAAACCATTTAGGAAAAAATCGCCCCCAGTTTACCCGAGCGAGATTTAAACCTCAATCTCCCCATCCTCGGCAGTCTAGCTCAACACAAAACCAGCGCGTTAGCTTACTACACTACTGAGGTGTGTCATAAATACTTATAAAACACAAATATTATAGTAAACTATTTTCATTGTTAAACACAAAAATATGACTATGTTTTCTAAAAAGTTTCTAAATGTCCTTTTGCAATAAAATAAATGCATTTTTTATATCCACCATCATCATCATTATCATTATCATCATCAACAGTTTCCAACCTGGGGCCGGGTCAGTTTAGTAAAATATCTCCATCTTCCTCTATTCTTCCACCACTCTTCCTCCTTTAATTTCTCCCATTCTTCTCCTCTCCCTTGTATACTTTCTGTTATCTTCTCCTCCTATCTCTTTCTTGGCCTCCCTTGCAGTCTTTTCCCTACATACTTCATCTCCATCATTCTCTTTGGCATACTCTTAATTTCCATTCTCATTTTATGCCCATACCATCTCTGTCTCGCTCTCTCTATTATCTCATGTACTCCATGTACTCTCCATTCTTTGATAACTTCATTCCTAATCTTGTTTCTCCTCATGACAGCTAACATACTCCTCACAGACTTCATCCCATGTCCTCCACTCTCCTAGTCTCTCTTACATTCACTGTCCATGTTTCAGCTGCATATGTGACAATGTGTACAACATACACCCTTTACAGCACTTCTCTTCCCCATAGCAGGTCTCTTACACACCTATAGAACAACTCTCTATAGCAGGTCTCTCACACACCTATAGAACAACTCTCCATAGCACGTCTCTTACACACCTATAGAACAACTCTCCATAGCAGGTCTCTTACACACCTATAGAACAACTCTTCCATAGCACGTCTCTTACACACCTATATAACAACTCTCCATAGCAGGTCTCTTACACACCTATAGAACAACTCTCCACAGCAGGTCTCTTACACACCTATA
>CABFOW010003875.1:0-43547 GCA_902141385.1 Timema californicum
ACAAACTGGATAACTCTAATCGTCATCTAACATCTAGACTTGGAACAAACTGGATAACTCTAATCGTCATCTAACATCTAGAATACCCTTCAAGTGCGAGGTTAAGTAAGTTATCTTGTATAATAAGCTAAACTGAGTTCTTGAATCTACTTGAGTTTTAAATGAGTGTGAGAATGAGCGCGCGAATAGTTTTCTACTTATTTGAATATTTCATTATTAAATTGTATTTCAATAAATGTAATAGTGTATGTTGTATTAAACACTGATTAAGTGGAAGAGAAGGCTGACGCCTTAACTTCACCAGATAAATAAATGCTATTATTATTAATTTATTTGATCCACCACCACTTCCCAAAGCTAGCCCTTTTTATTATAATTGTTTAAATAAATAATGTGTTGTCCTTAATATTATATAGTTATTTGCTTGTTAATTACCATACAACCACTATTCTAATTACATTTATTGACTAATTTATCTGATGATTTCTTATAACATTGTAATAAAAATTATAAATTATATTATCTTTTATATAAAAAATATACTTAAATATGCATATTCCATTGTTTATGAGTAATTTATTCAATCCCAAATTAATACGTCAATCAATAATTTCGTTTCAAATTAATTAGCTCAAGACCTCATGTTCGTTTTATTTTCAAGATCATAAAATAAGTCTTAGCTACCTTAATATATTTTTTTGTTTAGTCCGATTCATATTAGCTAACTTGTCATGCGAATGGATTGCTATAATTTTTTATTAAAAAATCTGCGGGGCTCACATTTTACAATTAACAGCGGGACCCAAATGGCCAAGGACAGGTCTATACTGTAAAGTTTTGTTATACGTGTATCAAAAACTATTTTATTATAAAATATAGAGTGATTTTAAATCATAAATAGCAAACGTCAATAAAAAACCATAACTGAAACACAGATTCTTATTTTGATAGAAAATATGTGTCAATTTTTGCACCATTAATGTTACCACTTAACTGTTTGAATAATTATGTTGGTAAATTGAGGTATTTGACTGATGCACCAGGTGGGACGATAAATCTAAGAGTTATTTTCTAAGATAACAGGTACCATATGAAGGACAGGACACATTAGCGGTATGAGTTCACTGACAAATGAATGGACCTGTCATAAGACAGAACAACTATTAATAATAAGTATAATTTGTTGGATTTTCACCATGATATCGTATATTATTAGTAAGTATAAGAATTAAGCTACACCTGTTTATTTGTTTATTATTTAAAACTATTAAAAAATCCATTAAACTAGTTTTTACAAATAATAATAAAAGTTAAGTTATTTGCTAGCTTATGTATTTATATGACAGTGATAAAGGATCCGCTCTTGTATAATAATTTATTTTCTTCCGGAATGGTTCCTTCCCCCTTAAATTAATTTTATCCGTTTTGATGGGTTTTTGCCCTTTTCAGATTACAGAAAGGGTCTCTCTTCACATGTTGACTGTAAGAAGCACTTACAGAGTTGACACAAATGTGTGTTCATTTTCGTGGCACGTACACTCACTTTTTTTTTTTTCGTTTTATATATATTATTTATTTTCTGGTGGAAGTTTTGTGTTGCAGGAAAGATTTACAACTTTTAGGAAAGCTCTAATAATTCATCCAGTTTCTTACAAGGGGAAATATAGTAGCCCCAAAAAATACATCCAATGACGCATAAGCTCGCACTTTTCCTATACTTTATACACAGCCTTTTTATTTTATAGTTACCATAATTAACAACCGGTCTTATAATATTTCAACATACCAAGAAGAGAAAGGTAGTTTAGAGAATGTGTACCCACATTAGTGTAATGAGAATGTAGAAAAAAATACAGGTTTTCATCTCATATATTTGTCGCGAGCTTCGTGGAGTTTGATCATAAACTTTTTTACAAACTCGATAATAAAACCAATAATTAATCACTTTTATGGTAGAGAGATATTTTATAAATTTAAACTAAATATTTCTACTGAATCAATAATTTAATTATTTTGTCCAAAACCAGTTGTAAAAAATTTGAATTTGCGTTCGTACTTATATGTTTGCATTATATAAGTAGATTAGCTAGAATATTGATTTGTGATTTCATTTGTGATTATTATAATACCATAGGTTATTTAGTAATATCATTAGAGATATTAAGTTGTTTTTTTTATTTAGATTTGGTACTAATCTTTTATTAAATGGTTTAGTTTATTTAATTGAGTGAAAGTTTATTAATTTTGTTTCTATTCAGTTGTAATAACTTAACTGAGTGATTGAACTTTTATAATATTTTATTTTGTTTATCATTTATTTAGTAATTATTATATGTAGTAAGTATTCTATAAATGTGATAACTATACAAATCCTTTTATTTGATTAATTTTGATATTATGTTTATCAATAATATTTATATTTAATAGACATAATTAATTGTATTTTACTAGGATGCGATGGTATGACCTAAGAGAAGATTTGGATGGTTGTAAACTATCAAATCTTGTCAGGTGAGTCACATATTATTGTTAGGTGAGAAGAGTGTTTAGCAATGAGAAGGATACGAGTAGAATACAACCTTTGAAAAAGGTTAAGGATGAGAGTGGACGATGGAGAAGTATGCGATTGGAGTGTACAAAGTTTCAAATGGATCAGGGATCCATCCCTATTTTACCTGAGCTGTAGCCGTTTTAGAAGAAGGCAAGGACGCAAGGAACACGTAATGATATGAGTAAGGGAACAGTCTTGGAAGCTTCATTACTATGTTAGACTTATTAAATCTGTAATTGATATTATAAATAGATATTAGTTAGGACTTAAATATTATTATTTTGAAATTTTAAAGATATTATTTAAGATTAAAAAAATTCATTATTGATTTACTCCTTACTAAAGATTTATTTAGAATTTAGTGTTAAATAAAGAGAAACATTTGCATGACTCATTTGGGCTGAGTACGTAATAATTTAATTAAAAAAAAATATAATTTTGCGTATTTGTATTTATTTTATAACTGTGTTATGAGCATTTATGTCATGAAAAAGGAGCTATTGAGTAATATTTCATAAACACAACAGCATTTCATGAACCTCAAGAGTGGGAGACACGTTTTCCAACTCCTTTTAGTTAGCATGTGTAGTTGACAAACCATGTTTCAAGCACTAACATTCAAAAATACAAAGCATTTCATAGTAATTAGTAAGTAGGCGTATTATTTATCAAGTAGATAAACACAATAGTTTGGCTTATATTGAAGCTAATTTACACTTATCTACTTTCAGATGTTGGCCTTCAAACAAAGGCGTGTACCGTTGATAGGGTGTTCTGGTACAGGGGAACCATCACCTAAGAGCATCAACCATGGTGGCAGATTAATTAAATGATAGGAGAGAACCTCCTTAAGTAAGTTCATGATAGTAACATTAAGTTATAAGTAAATAGAAAGTTACGGGATAAAGAAGACCTGCTAAACAATCAACAAGATATATGATACTAGGGCAATTTTATTTTACACATAAATAATTATATAGGCAGTAAATACCAAGAACAAATATGTATTGGGTAGATGAAATTGTAACCCAAGCTCTAAAGTTAGAGGGTTTCAAATAAATACATACAAAAAAATATAATGTTATATAAAAAAGGGGAGATTCAACTAATAGAAGTGCGCAGTGTGGATAACTTTTTTGTTTTGAAAAATGCTGGGTACACAACATGTCCCCAGCGCACGCAACTCACTCCTAGAAGCGGGAAAAATACGGTCCACCTTTACTGAATACCTAATATTATACGAAGAGGTCGAAGACTTTGTAAAAAGTGGTTTGGATATTAAACTTTTCTAAACCTAGGGATAACATTACGCAACTACAATAGTAAAATATTTCAATTCTTAAGAGCAATTTGGTTTAATTTCTGCCAAATTTTATTATAGCACAATGCATATATTTTGAAGAATCTTAAAGTTCCTCATAGATACAATAGTAGTAAAATGGCCTTGACTAAGCGCAACAATAATAATCTATATTATCCAAAAGGAAAAATATTTCATAAACATTTTCTCTTTTTCCTTTTTCTAATTTGTTATTAGATACCATGGAACTATTATGTGAATTTAATATCAACGCATGGCATTATTTACTTTGAGTAAAGCAATCTCTAATATTATAGATGATTTCTCCAATATAACACATTTCTGTACTAGTTTCAAAAATATAACATATTTGTTAGATGGTATAAAGTTCATTGTTTATATATAAATAACAATAATACGCAAAACGTCACTAAATTGTGAATGTACAGGAATACTATAGTTACCGAACCTTCCTAAGTAAGTCTTTACTTAGCTAATCATGAGACACAACTCACAAGTAAGATGAATAAAGTTAATTTTATATTTCTCACAGACCAGCGTAACGCATAACTTTCCTAACGTTTGAAATTTGACATCATGATCTTAAATAACTTTCCCACATAAATATTTACTAAACTCATATTGCAACACCATTTTCAAGCGACATAAATAAAATTAAATTGATCTGTATAACTATCAAGCGTAACGCATAAATAACGTTTGAAAAGTTCTGACCTAATGTTATAACCAACTTTCCCACATTAATATATACTAAGCTCATATTGCAACACAACTCACAAGCGAAATAAATAAAGTTAAATTGATTTGTATTGCAAAAAGAACGAAGATTCATACCAGACTTCAATAATTATGTTTAAAAATAAAGAATGACCAAAATTGAATTTTGAATAGTTTATACTTTTTGAGTTTACGCCAAAAAGAATTTCATCTTACATTATATTAATATGTCCTGGAAGCCTCCTGCTTCGTCCTACAGTGCCCAAGCCTAATCCAAGAGTAGTCTCTTACTTGACGGGCGGTTCTTTATATGGTTTACAATCGTCGAAGAACCAGATGGGATTAACAAAAAGGTGGGGATCACTGAGATAAACACACAGGAAGGGGGAATGCGCGCAGCACTAGAAACGTCGATTTTCTTCTGGAAAGAAGTGGCAGTTACTACCCCTTTCTAGCATGTTATCGTTGTTGATGTTGGGAGGTATTGAGCAGGTTGGTGGTCTTTAGCGGCGAGATGTGGCACTAGGCTCGGCGCTGATAGTTGTTCGCGGGTTGTTGTTGTTACCAGACGTGTTATTAAGTCGGGGTGCCTGGCCTGGTTGGTGAGATTGGGTAAGTGTATTATGATTGACTTGCCCATTTTATTTACTTGGAGCATAAATGCTACAAAATTGAAGTCCTCCCTTGATTATTATAGGTCTTGTAGACAAATGTTTGATAATGTTAATGCAATAGTCATTACACAATTTGAGCTAATATTCTTTCTATCTTTAATCGAACTAGCCCCAAGTGCTTCAGAGTAGTCTAAGTACATTAATTAGTATAATATTTATAGAATATTTAATAGTATATAGATAGATTTGATAAAATATAAAGTAAAAAAAGAGTATTTTAGTGCAATACTAAAATTGAGGTATCTTCCGTTAGTTGTTAAAGGGATATTCAAACAAGGGTAAATATCTGTGTGGACACCCGACAAATATTAAACATGGTAGCCTATACTACAAACAAGGTCATAAGGACCAGAAAGAGTCAGATATTTTTAATAACTACTATAGTCCAATCTGGACAGCAAAAAAGGAAGGGGCCGCTTTTAAAGTTAATTCCCTACTGGATCTTAAACGACAAAATAATCCGTGCAGACCATATTACCACCACAAGGTCTGCACTCCATATATCTCCCACATTGACCACTTAGGTTTAATACACCAACAAACCTACATAAAATAATCCATACAAATAGTTCTATAACAAAGGATGACACTTAAGGTCATATTCAATACCTATAAGCTATACAATTGGCAGTAGCATAATGACGCTTTTCAAAATCAAAAACCGGACCTGAATTATGATAAATATGAGTTAAGAATACCCTAATTTGTAGTTACTTATTAGAACAATATATACTGTATTGGCAAGAAGCCCTTACATAATATTAGTTATAAAATACAATTATTAAATTATTTCATCTTTGTAGGGAGCACCTGTCCTACAGCGCCCAACATGACAACGCCGTCTAGGGCGCTTCGTCCGGCAAGATCGATGTTGAAAACCCTGAACGTTCCTCGACAGATTAACGGTGCAGAATGGACGAATCTATCTTCGTTCTTCCAAATATATAATGGAGAATGGCAGGCAGTGGAGGTGTAGCTAGGAGAACTGTCTAGAATATCCCAGACCAATATTCGTGTAGAGGGTGATGAGCACGTGACTCCATGACCTCTCCCACCACCGGGAATTCAAGGAAGTGGATGATTGAACAAGCGCTTTCGCCGGTCGGCCGTCTTCTGAAAGGTTTTGACGTAAGTCATTGGCCTTAAGTGAACGTTTATAGTTTATAAACGTGAGCAGGTCTTGGTTCAAAGAAGTTGTGGCTCAGATTAATGAGACACGCTAACACAGCATTGCTTTAGCAGAGGAGAGAACGTGTTACGTACTCATATTGTTTGTGTATGCTTTAACAGAGGAGAGAACGTGGTAAGTACTCGTATTGTTTGTAGATGCTTTAACAGATGAGAGAACGTGGTAAGTACTCATATTGTTTGTAGATGCTTTAACAGATGAGAGAAAGTAGTAAGTACTCATATTGTTTGTAGATGATTTAACAGATGAGAGAATGTGGTAGGTACTCATATTGTTTGTGGATGCTTTAACAGATGAGAGAACGTGGTAAGTACTCATAATGTAACATTACGTTGTAAAATGTTACAATAGGACCCCACCCCATGTAGAAATAAACGCACGTATCGCAGTAAATCATACTACCCGCTCCAATAAATACAACTCTATTAAGATCCCTACAGTAGGGATATTCGCTGTTGTAGTTCATGTAGGTTACTAAGACATGATAAAACAATGCTGGACAATAAATTTCACTATCAAGTCCAATTATATGTTAATAGTTTGTTCGTGTACTTACCAAATGATTCTTCTTACACTAGTAACAAGCAAGACTGGTCTACACCAGACGAACTAATACGAAGAGTGGGGCAAGTGAGATTCGATGTGTCAACAAGACGTCCCGGCTCTCCGTTTTCAACTGGCGAATTATGAGCTGTGTAACTTTGAAGACAACAAGGAATAACTAGGTATCTGAACTCTGGTGGTTGTAAGAAGAACCACCTATAAAACATCGGAAGATTGGAGTAACTGGCTGATATTCCAATGGAGCAAAATAAACAAAGGTCTATGTGACTTTTGAAGACATCGTTGACGTCACCTTGCGTGTGTTTCTGTCTCCCACCTCCCCTTTCTTGCAACGAAACTCCTATATAATGGCTACGCAAGTATGCCAAAATTGACTATCTTATGATCCACGACGGACGACGGACCATTGTCATCGACCTAGACAATGGCAGGATAAACTTGTAATTTGTATCAAAATCGTAACAATGGCGATTCGTTTCTAAGACTAACTATCTTTTTTTGGTTATTCTATTTAAATTAATATTATACTTTTGGTATGTCGCCACCTAGGCGCTAGAGTTCCTTTTTGTAATATTCATTCACGTTGATATCCACAAAGTTAATTGATTAAAAGTTTGTACGAGTTAAAATTAATATGTTTGATATTGTGGTTAATTGTATTTATGTTTCCTGATCTTCGAAGTAACGTTTCTTATTTAATTTGCTTTTTGAATAATCGTAAAGTAATGTAACTATTATTTTTGGTTTTGTGTTATCGAATGTAAGAAGAACCACCTATAAAACATCGGAAGATTGGAGTAACTGGCTGATATTCCAATGGAGCAAAATAAACAAAGGTCTATGTGACTTTTGAAGACATCGTTGACGTCACCTTGCGTGTGTTTCTGTCTCCCACCTCCCCTTTCTTGCAACGAAACTCCTATATAATGGCTACGCAAGTATGCCAAAATTGACTATCTTATGATCCACGACGGACGACGGACCATTGTCATCGACCTAGACAATGGCAGGATAAACTTGTAATTTGTATCAAAATCGTAACAATGGCGATTCGTTTCTAAGACTAACTATCTTTTTTTGGTTATTCTATTTAAATTAATATTATACTTTTGGTATGTCGCCACCTAGGCGCTAGAGTTCCTTTTTGTAATATTCATTCACGTTGATATCCACAAAGTTAATTGATTAAAAGTTTGTACGAGTTAAAATTAATATGTTTGATATTGTGGTTAATTGTATTTATGTTTCCTGATCTTCGAAGTAACGTTTCTTATTTAATTTGCTTTTTGAATAATCGTAAAGTAATGTAACTATTATTTTTGGTTTTGTGTTATCGATGACTTTAATTAACTATTGCTTATTTGAATAGCTTTTTCTTATGTATGTCCCTTTAGGACTTTTGAAGTATTGTTTACTGATGGAATTATTGTTTGGTTCCGTATTCTGAGTCAAGGACAGATAGTCCCACAAGAGTTTGACTAATGTCTGTAGCCAAACTCTCGCGTTATGTAAAGTCCAATACATATTGTTTTCAAAGTTAAAGTAACGTAATTTATATCTTCGTTTTCTGTGAATAACGAAACCTTTTGTAACCATTTCAAGGTGCCTATTAGGCCCTTATAATCTTTTACCGTATTTAATTTCATACGTAATGTTGTTGTCTCATATAGACTGAACCGTTAGGATAATGATTGTATTTCAAGTTTATTTTAGGTAAATATACCTTCGACTTATTGTTCTTGTCGCCGAGTTTAATTTCCAACATAACTCATTAAGATATAATGATACCATGTACGGTTACAATATTGTTTGTAGATGCTTTAACAGATGAGAGAACGTGGTAAGTACTCGTATTGTTTGTAGATGCTTTAACAGATGAGAGAATGTGGTAAGTATTCGTATTGTTTGTAGATGCTTTAACAGGTGAGTGAACGTGGTAAGTACTCATATTGTTTGTAGATGCTTTAACGGATGAGAGAACGTGGTAGGTACTCATATTGTTTGAAGATGCTTTAACGGATGAGAGAACGGGGTAGGTACTCATATTGTTTGTATATGCTTTAACAGATGAGATAACGTGGTAATTACTCATATTGTTTGTAGATGCTTTAACAGATGAAATAACATAGTAAGTACTCATATTTTTGTAGATTCTTTAACCCTTTATTGCCCAGCTATAAGGTAAAATGTATAGTTGTTTGTTGACCAATGGTACTTTTAGGTACCACCTTCTTTTAGACCCTATAATAAATTACTTGGCAATTATGTCAACACAAGTGCCCGTTGGTATTTCTAAGTACCTTCTTCGTGTAAGCCTACTGTTTCTGACAAACAAATTCTAGATATTTGTGGAAGAGCTTCCAGAGGACAATAATCCTGACACTGATATTGAATCTGATGATGATTTGGATATTGAGCAAAATGATGTTTTTGAGGATATTCCTAGAGATATTTCTACTGGAAACACATTTGATGACATTTTCATGACTGAATGGTCAAAACAGTATGAAAGTACAGATACTATAAATTCTCAGCCATCAACGAGTTCACAGACAAATAATCATCTGGATAGATCAGTTGATATTGACATAGTCGATACTATTCTCCTTTCAGAGCCAATTAATAGTAATACACCAGAAAGTCCACAATTACAACAAGAACGCAAATGGACAAATAAAGAAGTAAATACATCCATTCCTGATTATGATCATGAAATAGACATTGTTGGTGCTATTTTTGAGGACTGTAACTCTCCTACCGATGTATTTATTCGGCTAATTGAAGGTATGCTTGATAATATTATTTACCAGAGCAACTTTTATGCGACCCAGAAGAATAAAAATTTGAATTTGAAACGATAAGAGCTCTTGGCATTTATTGGGATTAACTTTTTAAGGGGTTATTACAAACTCCCAAACTGGAGACATTATTGGTCCAACTTTAAAGATCTATGTGTGGTAATAGTAGCTGAAACAATGAGTCAGAATAGGTTTGATAGCATACTTACCTTTTTGCATGTAAATGAAAATAGTACAATTCATAAGGACAATAAAGACAAAACCTACAAACTCAAACACATGGTCGATTCGGGGATGTTTATCATGGAACAAGAGAACTTTCAATTGATGAGTCTATGACCTTATTCAAAGGCAGTTCATCAATGAAACGGTACAATCCGTCTAAGGCCATCAAAAGAGGCTATAAGTTATGATGTATGGCAGATGATAGAGGATACATAAAGAAATTTAATATTTACCAAGGAAAAGATAAGGATATGGAAAAGGAATTTCAAGACTATGGTTTGGGAAAACGTGTTGTGCTGCAATTATCAAAAGAAGATATGAAAAATGGTCACATTATTTACTTTGACAACAACTTCACATCAGTGCCACTTTTGGAGAAACTCCTGTTAGAGCAAACACCAACCTGTGGAACAATAAGAAAACAAAGAAAAGGTCTTCCTGTGCTAACTGAAGATAAACACATGGAGAGAGGTGACTATAACTATACATTTACCCAAACTGGTGTTGGTTGCTGGTGAAGTAAAACGCCGACAGAAGAATGGAGAAGTATTGAAAATAAAATGTCCAATGGTTGTTGTAGATTACAACAAACACATGGGTGGAGTAGATCGTGCTGACAGACTTCGGTTAGCGTACGGCTTGAACCGCAGGTCCAAAAAGTGGTGGCACCGCATTTTTTGGGGCTTGTTGGATATTGCCTTTGTTAATTCCTATAATTATTTATTCCCTACTAGATGAAACACACCCTTTGCTTGAGTATCGTCACCGTATTGCAATGGGGCTTATGACACATAAACTAGTAGGAATTACTAGGAGTCCAGGATCTAGTATGGATGATGGAAATGTAAAGAAAAGAAGAATTAGTGACACTTTGAAACCAAGTACCAGGAATGCAAATAAGCGGAGAGGAAAGCAACCATCCGTCACCAAGGATATTCGTCAAGGAAACCGTGGTGTGCATTGGCCCAAATTCACAGAAAAGAGGGAGCCGTTGTGAAAAGTGCAGCCTCGATTAAATCCAGTCACGCCCTTACTTAATGTGTTCACATTGCAATGTTTACTTGTTTTGCAATGCGAAAAAAAAATATTTTGTATTGTACCACAACATTGCCTTATAGGCCTAAATATTGTTATGGTACACTTGAAGATTTTTTTGGGCTATCCACTGCCAGTAAATATTATAGTTCATAAAATACATAAAATATTTGTGATATTCTTGAACTCTCTTTTTACTAGTGTAAATTAACCATAAAAACTATTTTAGAATTTTATTTATATCCAAGTAATTATATTATTCTTTATTCCATGTAGGTTAGTATATGTTTGTAACTTAGATTCTAAATAGCCCAACGGTACTTGCAAGTACCATAGCTTGAAACAATTGAAATATCCAAATTTCGCTAAAAAGGAAAATATATGTGTATTGCATGAGTGTAGTAGAGCACTAAATCATATAGTTAACTTTAATAAATGGTACGGCGCACCACACAGACTTTCTCTCTCTTTTTATAAACTCGTAAGATTTCCGAACAGAATAATTTCGATTTCCGGTTAAAATTTTAACATTTTATTAGGTGTTGCACATCATCAAGTCATCGAATTGATATTTAATTATTCATTTATACATTTTGTCCAATAAAAATGTAAATATTGACTATTGAGTCTAAAATGGAGATAGATCATTACTGTATAAACATTTCTCCTAGGAGGTTTAAGGAAAAATAACACTTTTTTTAGATACTTACTTATATTTAATTACTCTATGGCATTGGAGAACTATTGCGTTAAGACTTAAGTAGTATATGTTTACAATTAAGCTGACAAAATTGTATAAATATATTTGCAAATATCTAAAAAACTGTTGCTTTTATAAAAATATATGTCAATTAAAAGTTTTCTAGTTCTAATAGTCCTACAATTTTGCAATGATAAGTTGTTTAGTATCTCAAATAGTTGTGGAGCTATGGAAATTAACACTTCTGTAAAGTATCCTAAAAATCATTTTCATGGGAAAATGAAAATAGCCAGTTTATTTATAATCTTAATCAACGCCTAGATACGAATTTTAATCAAAATCTTTGAAACAGATTTTGAGAAAACCTATTTTTTCTCTTTTCGCCTCTTATAAAACTACTCTTAAGATGGGGTGCTAGTGACCGAAATTTTAGTTAATTGATTTTGCAGTTTTTATTGTATAAACATTTTTTGGCCAAAATAGATCAAATATTTCTTCTATAGAAACATAGAGTTTAGTTTTATTTACATGCTAATCTCAACAGTTGTTGAATATCTGTCAAAAGTGTCCTGGGATTTGATAACAACTTTTTATCTTTACTTAAAATGTTTCTCACCAAATGCCTCTAAGCTCTTGACAGATATTCAACCACTGTTGAGATTAGCATGTAAAGAAAACTAAACTCTATGTTTCTATAGAAGAAATATTTGATATATTTTCGCCAAAAAATGTTTATGCGATAAAAATTAAAAAATTAATTCACTAAACTTGCTGTCACTAGCACCCCACCTTAATTTTAAGTTTTAATAGACACACAGACAGACCAAATTGCAAAGACTATTTTTTTTAGGGTTCGGGGGGTAATGAGACGTCGACATCCATCAACATTTCAGGTTAGATTTTTTATACGGTCGCAATACTTACCTTACCTTCCTTCCCCCTCACGACTATTTTCACCAGTTAAAATCTTAGGTCTTGTATGGTTATTTGGAATGTTATTTATACCTTCTTGACGTTTTAAAGATCTATACGAGTCGAAAAAGTAGTTTTTATTAGTTAGAGAAATTTAAAATCCTTTCCAATTTTCCGTTTGAACAACTCCTATCTAAAAATCTCAAACCTTAACACTAGATAGGTTATATGAGGTTGTCTTTCTACCTGCCTGATAATATTTTTTACCTTACCTTAAAATGTGTTTTACTGTTAAGAAAGGGCCTACCCTACCCCCATCTCCCAACGTCCCAATTAAAAAATTTAACATTTTTAGTCCTTAATATTTATTGGAATTGATATTTTTACCTACCTGCTAAAAATATCTTTCTACCACATTGGTAAGTACATGTTCACTATTGTTTTTTTAAACATTTTGAATCCTCCAAAACCTTTTCTCCAATAATTCACTCTCAGAAATTTCATATTTTAAAATGTATTGGCTTATCATGAGTTGTCTCTCAAGCAGCAGTATGCCAAATTTTAATTTTATACCCCATTTAAAAAGTTTTTTCCCTTAAATTATAGGCCCCTAATTTCTAGAGCCCCAATTTGAGATTTCTCAATTTTATATTTTTATGACTATATGTGACAATCCCAATACCTCCATGCCCAGGGGTTGGGAAGATAAGTGATTAGTGAGTGAGTGGGTTTTGCCTTTTAATATAGACTAGACCTATAAATATGAAACTAAATAAAAATTAAATTCTTGTTAACCATCTATATTTTAGTAAGATTCTTGCTTCAACTGATTAGTTAACAAATCTAGAAATATAATTTAGGTCATCAAAACAAAAATACAAAATGCTAAGGAGCGATGAAATTGGGAAGAATACGTATATCAAAATAATAAATACAATATTTACTATCTTTGTAATGCCAAAACCACGAATTTTGGTGTATGCAATTACAAGAGACAATTCAAACGTTGTCAAACCGCTTCATTTCCGGTATGCCTTGTTCATCATTCGGCCACGTTTGCCCACAAAACCAGAGCCTCTGGGCAAATGGCAGGAAATTAAATAGCTAGAGTAAGGCCACCACTTGAACAGAAATCCCCCCACTTGCACTGAGAGGTAGATTTACGGATTAAATATGTACGCTAGTTAGGGGCGTTAATATAAAGCCCAACACTTGATTTGCTTTGTAAAAACCGCTAGAGTATTGATATTTAGACTTGCTTGAAATGTCATTAAATTTATATACCATAAAGTCATGGAAGATGTTTATTACTAGAAACCATTAAAGCATATGTTTATAAATTATTTTCCCTGTTTTTTATAGTTTTACTACTTTCTGTTTTACCACACCTATTATTGGTTTTTAAAAGCAATTTAAATCTATCTATAATATTGTAGGGAGTAAACCCTGAATTTGGTGCGCCTACTTTCCCCGCCACTTTTCTGATTAGTGGAGTACCACACTTAGTCGCATGTTCTTTGAGCATTGTGAACAAGTTTGGTGTATTTTATTTTATTACCCTAAAACTCATTTTAGAAGCATGCAATAACTTAAAAGTACCTTAGTTTATCCTATAAAATAGAAAGCTAACCACGCATTAATCTAAGATTGTATAAGAAATTGTCATAGTGTAATTTGTCTAGGTAAGGTTAATCAAAGCCTGAATATTTTTTGTGGACAGTGACTACTCGCCAGCCCCCGGCCACCCCCAACACAGCCTATACTAGCCCACTAACCTAACCTAGCCTTGGAATACTCGTGTTTGTAATTTAGTTATATTTAGACTTACACGGCTGAAAGGCCGCACGCATGACTGCTAAGCCCCCGAGGGCCACCCCTATTGTCCAATCAAGGGTGGGATGGCATATTAGACACTGTGTGTTCACAATTTATCATCCTCTTCATATGTCATAACCAGATACTCCTCTACAGGTACCCACGTGTTCGAAATCAGGCCTCTTCACAGTCATAGTTCAAGAGATGGGTCGGGTTTTATTTCACCTTGATTTCCAATTGTGACTTTGTGGTTTTTGGAAAGCCTATCACATATGTAATCAAAATATGATAGTCTCAGCAAAAATCAGTGGTGGGGATAAGAAATATGACGTAATCAATGTGGCTGCAATATCAGATTTACATCGAGGCATTACATAAGCTGTAACTTCTAACTGGTTAATCGTAAATAATTTTTTTTTAGTTACGGATTATTTGTTGATAAAATATGCCAATATTTCAAAGTTTTACGTGGTGTGTAAGACTTTTTAAAGTCGATCATCAAAAAAAGGTACTTTTACCATTACCTGAATTCACCATTACACCATTTGGTGCCACTAAAACATAAGCACATCACCAAAAATAGATTTAATCAATTTATTTAATGTATCACTTAATCACAATAATCAATGTTTTTATAAAATGTTATACACCAAGCTTAAGATTATTTTCATAAAGTCTGAAATAATATTTATGGTTGTCTCCTCTCAGTAATCACTTATTTCGCTGTCACCACTGTATGCATCCTCTTCTTCATTTTCCTTATCTTCATCAGTTTGCATTTCAAAGTATTCAGAGTAAGTAGGTCCTTCAAACCACTGACTCCTGTAATTTACATTACATAAACACCATCCGTGTTTTAAGGGGTAAGTTCTTTTGTTTGGGTTTTACTGGTTAGATTTCTTCCATATCAATGCAAAAGCGTTGCTTCTTTATAACTTTTCACGAATAGCAGGTCTTGACGGAGGAATAGAAGGATCAATGCTTTGTATCTTCTTTAAAGGTCATTATTCTGGAGCACATTTCATTTTGAATATACGTTATCTCCCTTGTGTTACTGACGTGCAAAAAGACTGTCCCTGCAGGGAACAAACATTGCTCTGCACCAGTGAACAAGTGATTTTTGAGATCCACTGTCTCTCCCAAAGTGGCTAAAAACATCTTACGTACTGAATTTTTTATATATTATCCTGAAAATCTTTACTTTTTCTTGTCTTGCAAACTCCGTTTAGAATCTGATCCAGTAAATGTGTGTAAGTGAGGCAGATCCGTAGTCAAACCATCACCAAGTTCATCTGAAACCTTTGTAACGTCTATAAACCGTCTTGTGTTATTTGAAGCCAATCCAATATCTATAAACACGTTACAGTTCTGGAAATTCCTTTGATGATACACTAGCAAAACAATAATGTCAGTGTCATTGGTTAAAATAATGAAGTTCATTTCAAAGCTGTATTGTGTAATTTACTGGATATGCCAAACTATCCGTATGTCTTTTTCTTGATAGTGACACTTTAGTTCAGGAAAGTGTCTGAAAATCTTAATAGCGTTTAGTGCGCTTTATTGTTAGCATGTATCTTCAGTAACAGCATACATAAATCTTTCACCCAAATGACATGAACTGTATCAATCATTTTTCCATTAATTGCAAATGAAAGTAGGATGGAGGATTTAAATTAACTGTTCCTCAAAGACTCCTGAGATCTGTTTGGAGGTTTATGTTCTGATGCTGTTACATTTATGTCACCCGAGAAAGATGTTCCACAACGATGGTCATGCTCAATATCCCTTATGCGTGGAATCTCATACACATCGAAAATAGTTTTTATGCAACACCTCCATAAGTTTTAGGAAACGTCAAACAATGTATCATAAACATAGCATTATATATGACAGCATGAACTTCCAGTGGATTCTATTTACTTGACGTTTGATACTCCTCTAATTTGTGCATCAGTTTACTCCTATCCGATTTATATATGGACCCTCCAGTGTGAGTAGAAATTCAATCCCATCTTCAAAGTTCCATTTATGAACCCCTGCAAGGTACAGCAGTCACACAAGAAGATCTCGAGTGCACTTCAAGGCCTCTAGCTTTGTTTGACTCCTAGTGGATCCTTGAACCGAAATTCTAACACATTTTTTAACAGTATTTCTGGTTATCAGCTTTTCAAAATTTGAGAATCCTCAGCGTATATACCCTAGAATTTTTCAAAACCAGCTTGTCCTTTTTCGGATTCCATATACATCCTTTAAACTTCTTGTAAAATATTTAAGAAAAACATTGATTGTAATGATTTATAATGCTATGGTCAAGTGATCTAATAAGTAAATTCATTGTATCCATTTGTTGTTGTGATCTTCTTTTTTTTACTAGCATCGAGTGGGATGCATGTAATGGTAAATGTATGTAATGTTAAAAATACCCATTTTTGAAGTTTGATATTAAAAACGGCTAAATATTACAAACTACATAAAACTTTGGCATAGTAAACTTTGTTATCATTAAATTAGCTCTAATAAAATAAAATAACTTTTTAAGGTTAACCAGTAAGAAGTTACAGTTGTTGTAATGCCTCTATATAAAGATGACATAGTGGCTATATTGATGACGTCATAATTAATACCCACACCACTGATTTTTACTAAGACCACCATAATTTGATTAAATGAGTGGTAGAATTTTTAAAAATCACAACAGCGCTTTTGAACTTTCTAGGGTAAATAAATCTAACTTATCTCTTGGACTGTCAGGACGACAACGATTATTCAAGACACACACGACAAAGTACTAAGAAAGCGAGTTACTTCTATCCAATTCCTTTACATCCAAAGTCCAATATTGCTTTTCATGTTCGTTAACACTAGTCCTGTAAAGGATTGTTAGTTTTTCTCATGGTGGTGGTATTCAAGCTTAATAAATTCATGATACAGACTATATTCTTATATTATATATAGTGTTCCGAAACTCATATCCCAAACTTCACATATAGCTTGAACCAAAAGTAATACCAAATCCTTATACACATACATTCTGAAAACTATGATAGTACTAATAAATTGTGTTAAAAGTTTTGTCGTACAGTGCCGGGAAATGAAAGCTGTTCAAGTCTGTGTGAACAACAAGTTGCATAGAAGTTACGGGGTAGGTGCGTGGCACTACACATCTCTATATCTTGAAGCACGGCAGCAGAACATACTAGAGTTAATAGTAAACAGCACAGCAGTCCATCTAGAAATGGGAACACATTTCGAAGATAATCATTAACGATTAGTATATTGTTTTGTGTATTGTTGTATTTGTATTTGTATATTTGTTATATTGCCTTGCTTTCTGGGTTATTTAAATTTAGGTTGTTTAGATTTTATTCGTCAGTGACTGTACTGATGATAATTTACTTCCCCACACGTGCAACTAGCGATGGGCCATGAACATTTAGTTTGCTTGTTTTCAGCCTCGCAATAATTCAAGGTCAAGCCTCACAGTGTGGGTGCAAAAAAGAGAGCAGCAGATTTCACTAGTCAACTTGAAAGTTTTCTTTTCTTTTCCAAAAGTAGTTTATGATTTTGCTCGCAAGAGATCAGCAGCTATCGGTGACCAATTTAAATTAAAGACAGATAATTGGTGTTTTTTTTTCTCTTATAGAAGAAAGTTGTTGACAGGGGATTCTGATTAAGACGTTTGAAGAAATGCGCGTGCCATTAGGGCAATTTGTTTAATATATTAATGTGTGAATACATATTCAAATTGAAGTGAAAACAACATTTAAACAAAGACATTTTAGATTATTAGATAAAACATGAGTTTTGATAATTTCTATATAAAATACAATGAAACTAACATGTATAAAATATACTTAAAATACAAAATGTTTAACTTACCAATCTCAAACTACTGTTTAAAAGATCGCATCGCGACATGCTCTACATCACAGATTGCTTGTCATTATTACTTGTGCAGTGCCACGTGTTTAACTGTATGCAAATTGTTGAAAACGCATGCTTGAACAATTTTTTTTCTCCCGGCCCTGTATGCCGAAACCGTTATCACACTTTAATGATATTAGCATAGTTTTAAGGATGTAAATGTATAAGGATTTTGTATTACTTTTTGTTCAAACAAGCTATATGTGCAATTTGGGCTACGAGCTTCCGAACATCATTAATATAATTCTTGCAATCATAATGTATGCTATATATATGTGTATAAATATTATATATAATTATGGTATGTATAATGTATAATATATAATTATCGTATTAGAACCAAATATTTACTCTGTGATAAGTTTCATTATCTAAGACTCTCTTCTTTTACTTTTACGCCTCACTCAAGCGGTGGAATCTTAACTGTAGTTATAAAACACAAAGTTTTTTTATTAATACAAGTTTTAAATGAAGGAATGGGAGAACTACTTTTGAATCATCAACTAAAGGATCGTGAATGACATTATTTCCCCGTGGGGCCCTGAAAAGGTATACATACACCAGGTACTCAGCCTTACGGGAGGTTCATTGCGCTCCTGGAGCCAGGCGGAGTTCAAAGGCACTTGAGAATGCTAGTTTCAGTTCTTGGTTATAGAAGCATTTCCAAATGAAACAAACAACTTTATAATATTTAGTTGTAAATAGGTAATGTTTTTAACACTATAGTTAAGGTGCCAGGAATCCTCACCCCCGACTTTTGTCTGATGATATTTTAAAATTGTTTACAGCTAAACAACTTTAAAGTATTCACTTGAACTAAAAAAAGACCACTGTATCTTAAGTTGTATTTGTAATTTGCAGTCTGAATAGGCTCGTTTGAGTGATTTGTTTATGGGAAAGGAGATGGTACTACAACTTAAACCTATCTTTGTGAAAAATGACACAAGAAGGATTTTTTATGATGTTTAGTAAGTGTACCGATTCAGTAAAACTTATTACCGATCATTTAAAATAATTGTTCATGCTATGATTATTTACACCGATTAGTACCGATCATTTAATAATAACTATTGGGAAATTACTTAAGAGAAGAATATCAGTTAATCTAATTAATATAAAATATTGTATGCAAGCAAAAATTAATGTTATGCAAAGCGTAAGCAATTGGTACGGAAGCGTATCACCAGAATGGGTAGTAAGACATGGTGGTGAAAAAATGTATTGATGAATGTTGAATACCTGTGTGAAGAAAAGTTTTTAAATTATGATTTAATGAAACAATGATAAACATCATTCATAGGTATTGTGATTTAGTGATACTGCAGGCATGAACACATCGATATATGTACAGTAAACAATATCATAATATGAAACAAAAAATTAGAGATATTTTTTGTTGGTGGTGAAATATTGAACTATTTGTATTCTTCTGCATCAGGCTCCAGCCCTGTAATCGTGATACCAAAAATTCAGCTTACTCTTAGATGAGTTCAAGTCCCTAACTAATTCATTGAGCTCACCCTGAGAGATAAGATGTGATTCATTTGATGTATATGGCTAAAAGTGTCGATCGTTTTGTCCTCTTTCCACTAATTCATTGAGCTCACCCTGAGAGATAAGATGTGATTCCTTTGATGTATATGGCTAAAAGTGTCGATCGTTTTGTCCTCTTTCCAGAGACAGGCTCATTCCTATTGTTGTCATCAGCCATGGTTTTATGTTTCGGGTGTTTTAGGAACTGGCAGGTCTTGACTTTGAAACACTGGGCTGATAGTGTAAGTCAATGACGGATATTGTATACTATATCTCTATTTAAAGGAAACACTAGATATCTTAGTTAAACAGAAGTAACAATCTGTCAAAAGATAATTTGATTCTCACCAGATCATTAGTACATAAAACGACATAATTTCCAAGAAATTTTCAACCATCCTCTCAAATACATTGTTCAGTTGTACAGACAATGTGACGAAAAGTGTTTTAGTCTTGCGATAAGATTCTATAATAGTCAACACACATATAACAAAAACTGTCTACCTTATAATCACACCTCCGAGGCGTTTTAAAACACAGTGCTAACTCAACCACAATGTGAGCTCAATGATTTGTAGAAACTAGTACTTGTTTTATTAAGGCCACAACGGTTACAGCTATATGGACTCGATAGTAATTAACTGCCAAGATGAGGGGGAAAAGTCAATGGCAGAGGTTTTCCAACTCTTGGCAGTAAGTATCAAGATGTAGCTAATCAGATTCATTTAACTAAACAACACTCCCCTAATCAGTTGGGAAGTTACTGGTTTGAATTTGTTTAGGTATAAAGCATTGGCTACTTGCTCAGATTCTCTAAAATATATTTCATCATACTCATTACATAAACTTATTAACTACTTAATCTATGGTATTAGAAACTCGAAAGATCTTTGCAGCACTTACCAAAGTACGCCATTTATATATTGAGCTAGCTATAACCATTCCACCTCGTTAAACTATATACCTATCTTAAGCTAACTCCATCCAGTCCACCTCATTACACTCTATCCCTATCATGAGCTGGTTCTAATCTCTCCAAGTCATTGCATTATATCCCTATCCTGAGCTAGCTCTAACCATTATACCTCGTTAAACTATATCCCTATCCTAAGTTAGCTCTATCCAGTCCACCTCATTACACTCTATCCCTATCATGAGCTGGCTCTAATCACTCCACTTCATTGCATTATATCCCTATCCTGAGCTAGCTCTAACCATTCCACCTCGTTAAATTATATCCCTATCCTAAGCTATCTCTATCCAGTCCACCTCATTACACTCTATCCCTATCATGAGCTGGCTCTTATCACTCCACTTAATTTCATTATATCCCTATCCTGAGCTAGGTCTATCCAGTCCACCTCATTACACTCTATCCCTATGATGAGCTGGCTCTAATCACTCCACTTCATTGCATTATATCCCTATCCTGAGCTAGGTCTATCCAGTCCACCTCATTACACTCTATCCCTATGATGAGCTGGCTCTAATCACTCCACTTCATTTCATTATATCCCTATCCTGAGCTAGGTCTATCCAGTCCACCTCATTACACTCTATCCCTATGATGAGCTGGCTCTAATCACTCCACTTCATTGCATTATATCCCTATCCTGAGCTAGGTCTATCCAGTCCACCTCATTACACTCTATCCCTATGATGAGCTGGCTCTAATCACTCCACTTCATTTCATTATATCCCTATCCTGAGCTAGGTCTATCCAGTCCACCTCATTACACTCTATCCCTATGATGAGCTGGCTCTAATCACTCCACTTCATTGCATTATATCCCTATCCTGAGCTAGGTCTATCCAGTCCACCTCATTACACTCTATCCCTATGATGAGCTGGCTCTAATCACTCCACTTCATTTCATTATATCCCTATCCTGAGCTAGGTCTATCCAGTCCACCTCATTACACTCTATCCCTATGATGAGCTGGCTCTAATCACTCCACTTCATTGCATTATATCCCTATCCTGAGCTAGGTCTATCCAGTCCACCTCATTACACTCTATCCCTATGATGAGCTGGCTCTAATCACTCCACTTCATTGCATTATATCCCTATCCTGAGCTAAGTCTATCCAGTCTACCTGATTACACTCTATCCCTATGATGAGCTGGCTCTAATCACTCCACTTCATTGCATTATATCCTTATCCTAAGCTAGCTCTATCCAATCCACCTCATTACACTCTATCCCTATCATGAGCTGGCTCTAATCACTCCAATTCATTTCATTATATCCTTATCCCGAGCTAGGTCTATCCAGTCCACCTCATTACACTCTATCCCTATGATGAGCTGGCTCTAATCACACCACTTCATTGCATTATATCCCTATCCTGAGCTAGGTGTATCCAGTCCACCTCATTACACTCTATCCCTATCATGAGCTGGCTCTAATCACTCCACTTCATTTAATTATATCCCTATCCCGAGATAGCTCTATCCAGTCCACCTCATTACACTCTATCCCAATCATGAGTTGGCTGTAATCACTCCACTTCATTGCATTATATCCCTATCCTTACCTAGGTCTATCCAGTCCACCTCATTACACTCTAGCCCTTTCAGGTCAATTATAATGTTATCCTACTATCTTCGTATAGGTCTTTTCAATGGCTCTTGAATCTGTCTGCATTATCCCAATATAATGAATCTCTCTTTGTACAAACGTTTCAAATATAAAGTATAACGATGGATTGCTATATATTATATGTTAATGTATTTAAGTTTATTTAAAACATAAATAATAAAGAATTAAAATAAAATTTGCAGGAATAAATAAACAAAACACTTTAATCAATTGTAATAGACATTATTTATAACAGTTTGTTGAATTGTTTTAAAAATCGGTGGGCGATAACAAAATTCTACTTTTTAATTTGTTATTAGCAATCAAAATCACATACAAAAATCATGCACCATGCATCAGGAAACAAAAATGGTTTATAACAGTGTTATTAATAGTCACGATAGTCAATAAGAGTTCCGTACAAAAATCTCTTAATAACAGTTTATTTAAATTAATACCTTATGTAAGACATGTCAAACTCGCAGCCTGATCCATCATTTCATGTGGATTGTGTATGTCCTACCTTATGAAGAACCAATATACATCGTACACCCTACATGGTAGAATGACACCATTGAGGATTCTGACATTCAGAGATTGGTCATTATTATTGGGTTAGTCTAGTAAATTATGCATATTTTTATTATATTTTTAGCACCACGTCCTAGTACCGGTTCGGGTTTATACTCTTGTGTACTAATCATGATAGTGGTTTTATGAATGAGAAAATTTATATTTATTGGAAGTGTACCCCCGGTTGCGTGAAGGTGGAAAACCATTTAAGAAAAACAACGCTCAGTCCTCAGTACACCCAACAGAGATTATAACATAGATATCCCTTTTATAGACAGTCTAGTTTTATGAGTAAGTAGTACCTTAGACCATGTAGTAACCGAAGCTGGTTAAGTGGAGTTGGTTTACCAAGTTTTTACTTTCTACTCACAGGAGATCAATCCGCAAAAATATTTAAACTTACGCACCAAATATGTACTGGTTTTAGAGCACACAAGTTTGTGAGCAGCTCTTTTCTACTATTATGAACTATCACCCGAGACTCCAAGACTTACACTCATTCATCATCAATTGTGAAAGTAACTACAGCATAAGATTTAAAGTCTAGCACTCCAACATTGCCGTGAGAAAAATGATTTCATATCTCCGAGGGAAATAATAAAGGTTAGTTCTTATAATTTTCTTCAATCTTAATAATGTTCTTTGTGTGATAGAAGGATTTCTAAAATTAAAACCTTAGACTTAAGATGGTGAAAACATTGAAATTTTGAAATTAATCTTTCCAAGCGTTTTAAATTCTTAATGTGGTCCCTATGATCAAACAAATTTGCCACCCCGGTTTTAGTTTGGCAGTTTATAAAGCTCTGTACATCCAGTTTCAATCCTGTTTATTTTGTTTACATTGTTTCTTTAAATCGATGTTCCCAGATCATTTTATAAGCAGTGAGTACATAATCATTAAACTTAAAACCTCAAGGTACGGACCACCTGTAGATAATTATTTTTATAAATATTGGTTGGGTGATGCGTAAGTGGACACTGAAGGGAGATGTAAGTTAAAATAATAGCTTATTTTGGTATCCCAGATTTTGACTGATCATAACACTGACGAAAGAGAATTAATCTACCAAAACAATTGCACAATATCAGTTAAAATAGATAAAATAATACAAATTATCTTTTTTACTAACATAATTGTTTTCAGGCAGTAACTGATGTTAGCACAAATAAGTTATAATAACAAAAAATGGATAAAACTCACCATTTGATTTTTATAGTATTAGACAATTTCAATAAATACAAGAAATCGCACAATGATTTTTTAATACATTTCAAAATGTTTTTAAATTAAATTAATAAATGAAATTCGGTTTAAACTAAATGTTGCATCAGAGCTATTACTGGAGTTTTGACTACACGAACTCTCTTAGATTTAGTTAAAAGAGTTCGCAAAGCCTTGCTATATATTTATTACAAGCCAATGTAACCATTTTTCAATTTTAACACAATTTTATAATACAAATATCGAGTTTCAACTTATAAATAAACATGTATTTTTAACTAGCTTAGTAATTTTTTCATTCATTAAACTTATTTAAGATATTTATCAAACATATTCTACTTTAAATTCACACACCCCACATTTCATTGATTCATTTTTCCTTTGTTTGGTGGCTTGTCTTTTCTTTTGACTTATTCTTCAGAGATGTCTTAACTTTATTCTTAGAAAATTCATTTTTCTCTTGTAATGCTTTCATTTTGTTTATGATATTATCCAAACGTGTGTAAGCCTCTAACATCAAGTGTTTGGATTCCTCCTGACATTTATCTTGGTGACGTAACATCAGCATGTGACGTTGTCCTTGTGCCTTAGATTCAACGTTCAAACGCTCTCGGAATGTCTCACAAATTTCGTGTGCTTTCAACTCTTCATCTACATGTTCATGCATGAGTCTGGTCTGAATTTCGTCATTGAGGACGATCACATTATTAATACCATCATCCAACTTGTGGTATGACATCATCAGACATTCCAGGTTTGACTTCCTAGAAATATCTATTTTGGGGTCAATGAATAAACGGTAGGTGTCATCTTCTTCTAGATGTTTTATGAAGTCATTCCTGATCTGCACGGATCTTTTTTGTCGTCCTGGTTCCTCTTTTTCCCAAGTAGACTTAAGAGAACGAAAACCTTCCTCGTGACGTTGGTCTAAATCCAAGCTTACCGTTGTAAACTTGTCTGAGTCTATCACCACTTGGATGCACCAGAAAGGAACACCTGGAATTAATTCCGGAGTTTTATCTTTAATATAATTAATTACACTTTTTCTACCAACACCGAAGGTCTTCGTTTTGTTTTGAGGAGGTACTGTTAATTTCTCAGTGTCTTCTTTAATTTTGTTTTCTTTGATATTTGAGATTAGAGCCTTCTCTTGAACAGTTAGTGTCCAACTATTATTTAGCAACTCTACTTCTACGATGTAGGTGTATTTAAACGTATCATCCTGTTCTATTTCAGTATCAGGATTGAACTTGCACACTGGTATTACTATCATACCGATTCCATCTTCACTAAAAACTACTTCTCCATTTAATCTTTTTATTCTAAATTGGAAACGTGCTTCTGTTTCAGATAATAACAGTCGTAAAGTTAGTATTTGTTTCATTTTTACTGACAACAGACACCGACATATGATGTTCTTCTTATTAGGAATGAAATAACTTCTTTGTTCTTGAATTAACAACGTTTGGGGTGGCTGTGGCTTGCATATGCCGCTTTCATACCAAGAACAAGAGTGTATTAAGCTTTCATTTTTCTCCCCAACTATACGTAGTTTCCAATTTACCTCTTTATATTTAGATATGTCTGTAACCATATGTGCTATTATTGTGTATCCGTGGCGATTTGGTTGGTATTTTTGTGGCTGTATATCTCCTAATTGTTTTGGTATATCCTTCATAGTGTCGTTATCGATAACTCTGAAACTACACACTGGGATACTCGAGAAAAAGTGGATGGAAAAAAGAGTGTTTGTGTTTCCGTGAATATTGACAACAAAGCGCAATAGTGTAATCCAATCTTGAGAGTCTTTCAAACGACATGTACCTTTGTAATCCTTAAAATTGACTTCCATATCTATATCATTTCTGAACGGATAGTATTTTAGTATTTTTGGAAAGTATTTACCCATAGATCTTAAAATATCCACAACGTCAGAGAGTTTTTCAAATATCATTTGGTTAGGCTTTGGAATTGTAAGAATATCCTTTGATTTTTCCTTTCTGCCAGATGCTTTAAATTTTTCAATATTTGAATCGGAGATGTCAGGTGATTTTATCCTGTTATCACGTTTAAAGGAAGATGTATCCATATTTATTTTATTTGTATAAGTATTTATGTTATTTGAAAATTCAACGAGAGTAGCAGAATCTCCACCTGTTTCTTGATTTTCCAAATAATTTCGAATTGATTCATTTTCTAACTTATCAACAATTTTCAGTCCAAACGTTGGCTCTAGAAAAAAACTCTGTAATTCAGACAAAGCATTCAATACATTTTCACTGTTAAGTAATTTCCTAAATAATACTCTAACGGTCCCTTCTTCAAAAGCTTCATGGAAACATGACATGAGTTCAGGCACGTACTTCAACGAATTAGATATAAATGTTTTAGGGATATATGACAGACGGAATTTATCTATGGTTTCCTGCCGTATGTTTAGTGCGTTTGGATGCTGATGCGTGTTTGTAATGAGAGCACTAAATGATTTCATCATTTCAGAAGCGTTATGTACCAAAGATACACTATTGTTTGCTAAAATATCTTGAATTTTTTCTAAAGAACCTATGATAAAAGGTGTTTGTGATGCAATGTGCATGGAAGAATGTTGAGGAAGGTTAGTCCAAATCCTTAACACTTGCACACCAGCTTCTAGCTGAATCATCTTACATTTTGTACCAGCAGTTTTTATGCAGAATAGGACTTCCCCTAACGTTTGTGACCTCCACTTATACTGCTCACCCAAAATATGAGCATTAAATATATGCGTTTGTTGAACAGGAATACATGTTTCTATTTCATTCGAAGGATTTATTTGCTTTGACATTTCTTCCTCAATTCCAGGAGATAAAGTACACAACGTAATAAAAACTTTTTTTGAATACATTGAATCTATAAATAAGAAGAAGCAATGATTAAAATTATTTCCTTTCTGATTAATTTTTGGTAATTCACCAAATGATATCAAAGAACTATCTCTATTTCCTGATTTTTTGCTTCCAGGTTTTTCAATCGGGGATCCAGTAGAAACCTCAGGGATTCTCATTGTATATTGAAAAGAGGAAATTCTGTAGTAAACATGTATAAAGGACATATGTGGAGCTAAGGCATCTATGTCTAACCATTGTTCACAACTATGTATTTCCATATCTTTTTCATCATAAACCATTTCCAAAGAATCCACATTATCAGTTAAAGATGTATTTATTCGATTTCTATTCGAAGATACGTTATTAAACAAGGAGTATTTTGTCCCAACTGACGGATTTTCTTTAGAAGCGGATGTACTGGAAAGGGATATTTTTTCTCTATTTAGAACTCCCTTTTTACTTGTTTGATTTAATCTATCACTTTTAGTATTCGATTGTGTAACATGTATTTGGCCATGATGAAGTGATATTGATTTGTTTGACTGTTCTTGCATTTCCAGTGCTGACCAATCCAACCCAGATTCAGATTTATGAAGATGTTCGAATTCTGGTTTATGAATTTCTGTATACAATGTATGATACAATTCCGTTTCACTTTCAGCTTTAAACTTTTTCATGACACTATATACGCTAACGGATTTCAGTTGTTTAATATGAATATCTTCAACTAAACCCTTTTTTACTGCCCATGCTTTCCAGCGGTATTGTTTCCAACGCGGAATCTTTGGTCGTTCCGGATCATACCCATGTGTGATATCTCTAGCATCCGAGATCAAAACTGGATGTGACAAACATGGAGATATTCCTTCCAAAATCTCAATTTGTTCTGTTAAATCATGAATGACGCCAAATATAGCCACCTTACCAATTATCTCTGTTTGAGAGTCTTCCTCGTCGCTTACGTAATTCAAATTGCATATGTTACCCAATATAAGATCTTTATTATCAACGAAACCTTTATATCTCTTCTCAGGATCTTCATCATCTGCCATGAGTAGCTTTTGAAACACTAACCAGGAGTATTTTATAGGGATTTTTGTACAGTCAATGACGTGGTCCATCCACCCAGTCAAACATGTCACTACGTTAAAGTCCGTCTCGTTATTTCCATGTCCCCAAACGAGGGAAGCGATCTTTAGTAGTGCTTTTGTCAGAATCATAGGCCATATCTCGTAAGGTTTGTCGCAAGTCGGAAGTAATATACGGTTGTTTTGGTCAACTGGGATGTAATCATCCACGGTTATTCTCCTCCACGTGCCCATAAAATAGAGTCTTACTATATATTTTCCAAAAGGGTTAGCTGCGGTTTTGTGCCCTTGGCCTTTGCCGACTTTACACATAGAATAGACGTGATGCCAAGGCTTCCAAACTCTACCTCCCGTTGGGAAATAGTTGGGACATTCCCCCTCCACGGGGAAAGGATCTTTCTCGGCTAAGTGGTACAAGTTCATGACGGAACAAACGATCCATCTCATCAAATTATTGTGAAGAATATGAGGGTTGGAAGATATCAGATCTGGGTAGGTTAAATTCTCATGTTCAATCGGTTTCACAATGAGGTTGGCTTTGAACGTAAAAGTAGTGATTCTCTTCCATTTATAGGCTACAATACCTTCAGGAAGGAAACCATGACCACAAGGATCTTCGAAGCTAAAACAAATAATTGAAAACAACAATAAAAGTTATATTTTACGTTATTACGTTTCTATACCGTCTTAATTTAATTTACTTGGAATATTCCAAGCCTTTTAATTTTAACGGTAATTATACATACATTATATATATATATATATATATATGCTGACAGGTTGTCCATGGTTTGCCTATTCGGATATGCTTATGGTGAAATTTCCTAGACGAATTACCTTTTTGCATTCACAAAAATGCTATTATATTTTCCAATTCTACTTTCCTTTTATTGCCTATTCCACTACCGTAGTTTTAGAATGTGTATTGTCCAAACGTGTACTAAGACATGATAAAAATTGACACATAATTTTTATAAGGGGAATTATCAATGAAATAAATATTGACTGATGTGGGAAATCTAACCTAGGATGTAGGAATCAAGTTTAAAACCTGGACTGGTGCTCTGTTGATAAAGATGATGTTAGTGTTCTGAGGGGAAGGGGGGGGGGGAAGGGACCACAAAATTGAATCAAATTTTAATTTTTAAAGTAAATTTAGATTTTTCTCTATAAAGATTGATAGTACATTTTTTCCTCTCTGTCCTATAATTTGTTTAAGTTGCCACAATATCTAAAAGCCAGCATTAAGTACTCATAGCACTAATAATTATGTAAAATTTGGTAATACTTTATACCAAATGAAATATAATACGTTGATATGTAAAAGTAAATTCAATGTTCATTTATTTAATAAAGTAGTTAAATGAAGAAAGAACCTTCGTATTTTCTTATACTGAATAATAATGACAAATTTATCTCTAAGCCCTCCCCTTTGCGAGATTCTCACCTGACGTTGCTGACTGAGGATGCTTTAGACTTCTCTTTGGACCTGGCGGGAAAACCGACGTTTGCATCCCACTTTTCGACATTTATTTCGGCATCAATCCATTCCGGCCATGGTGGGATGAAGTAGCTGAGAGCCAAATTGTTGCTAGACGTCTTCGTAGCATCTAAGCTCTCACTCTTCTTCTTTATGCTAGTCCTTCCCGTTGTGGCCAGTAGGTCCATAAGTAGGAAAGCTGTTCAACCAGCTGTCCAAATACGTCTTCCATTATTTAGGTAAGCAAAATAGTGTATTTCCAACTTAAATGTTATTTTCTAGTACTACCCTTAATTTTATTACTTGCAAAACTTCCACCACAATTTTATAATACAGATACTTAATTTATAACCCACTTCAGTGGCCGCGTGATCTAAAACACTACTCTGGCAGTAGACTAGACTGTTGATGATGGGTAAAGCAAAGCTCAAATCTCAGTCAGGCTTACTGAAATTATTCTGGAAATTGAAAAATGACACATGGACACCGGAATCGAACCCATGACCTTTGGATTAGTACGCCAATATTCTAACCACTGAGCTATTCAGGAACCATCCCGTAACTAGGGTCACTCCTCACTCATATTTTAAGGCAGAGCCTATGATGGACGTGGGGAAATCTTACATGGACACCGGAATCGAACCCATGACCTTGGGATTAGTACGCCAATATTCTAACCACTGAGCTATTCAGGAACCATCCCGTGCCCAGGGTCACTCCTCACTCATATTTTAAGGCAGAGCCTATGATGGACGTGGGGAAATCTTCGGCTACAAATGTGTGATTAATTAAGATCACGAGCTGTCAGATAATGCAGCCACCTTAGATTCGGTAATTGTCTTATTGCTGCCACTTGTACTATAATTGTAAGGGATCACATAATTATACCAAATATATAAATATATATACAAAATACTAGCTAGATGAATCAATCAAAAAATTTGATTGAAGTTAATTTATATGACAAAATATATAGATGAAGCTGATTCTAAAACAAAATAATATACTTGAATCTAATATGTTAGGCTAGGGGTCCCAAATTATTTTTGATGGAGGTCCGATTTGAAAATTCGACATACTTCTATGGTCATGCAAAACATAAACAGTGACTCAAGTTCAAGACTTAGTCAAATATACCCCCTACAGACCACCACATACAATTGTGTGGGTAAGTTGGTATTATTTGTTTGCACGACTTGGATATTTTTTCTATTAATAATTCTATAATATATCCACCACCATCACCACCACCAAGGTATTAAATTATGTTTATAAATACTATATTTTGAATAAAATTTTAGTTATGAAACTATACAAACACTATTGTGTATCCTAGGAATACAAACATAAGAATTATACTTTCTCAATATTGTAAAAACATAAAAATATTAGAATTCGATACAGAAAAAGAATTCTATTTGTAAATACTTTTGACTATTTAGCTTCGTCAAACTGTTGTTGATGGTTTCCAGGATTTCTAGGAGTTTAAAAAAGTATATATTTATATACTTTCTTTTCGTCAGAAATTTTACTATAAATTATATTTTCATCAAACCCTTGTTTACACAACTCATTTATACTTGACATAGTCAACTACTTTATAATATTTCACTTATTAGTTAAAATCCTTTGGATCTATAATACAATTTATAAAAAAAGGCCCAGAATCTTGCCTAAACAAACGTGTAGGTTACTTATTTAGTATATAGCTAAATATTTTAATTTATTATTGAGTGAAAATTATATTTTGATTTATTGATTCAATTTTCAAAATACTGATCATTTTGTGTTCATTTTATATAGGGGGTGTGAGATACAATTTTGATGCTGAAGCCATTCTTTATCTGCCAGCCAAAGACGAATCTGAAATTGAGGAACTGTCAGATGAAACAGACGGAGTGTCTGTAGTTCAGCAGGATGAATGACGATTTTAAAGAAGATGAACTTCCCCGTCAAGACGAAGCTAGCCAGGAGTCTGACATTATTTGGAAAAAGAGTAGTTTCAACTTTACTCGCGATCTTCCACCCATTCCAGATCTACATCATGCAAGAAAACCTCAGAGGAGGACCCTCTTAAAATATTTGAAGAGCTATTACCCCAACTGTTTTTATAAAAATTGCAGCAAAATTTACTGCTAAGTACAGCAAAGGAATTAAAAACCTCAGTTGCTGGGATAAAAAAAATGTAAGTAATGAACTTATTAAAGTGATGCAGTTTTACCCTCGCATTTGTATTTATTGGAAGGCAGGAATAGAGTTAAGAACTATTTCAACATGTATGCCTCGTGATAGATTTTTCTCACTGTGGAAAAGTCTCCATGTTGTAGACACACTAAATCCGGCACGAGATGCAGCCAAAAATAGGTTGTGGAAAGCGCAACCTGTGTTGGATGCAGTAATAAATACTTGTCATATTACTGAGCGGAAAACAAAATAAGTATTCGATTGATGAGCAGATGGTGCCTTTTACCGGTCATTGCCCGGTTAAACAATATGTGCCCAAAAAACTCTCAGCCAGTAGGTTTAAAAAATTTTGCCGTCATGACTTCTGAGGGCCTCATGTTAGACTTTGTTATATATCAAGGGGCAGAAAAAGATCTCTCAGATCGAGAGACAGGGCTAGGTCCAGCAGTAGTTCTAAAATTGAAGGAGTCATTACCTACACACAGTGTAATTTACTTTGATAGGTATTTCACTACAGTTGCGTTGATGGAAAATCTCATACAAGAAAATGTTTATGCAACAGGGACGATCATGACTAACCGCCTTAGACGGATCACTTTTTGTCCAGAAAGAGATCTGAATCGCGACGATTTTGAGCAACTTCTCTCTTCAATGGTAAACTCGTAATTGTAAAATGGAAAGATAATACATGTAAAACTGTAGTATGTTCCATAGTAGGTGACTCACTAGTTGGAGATGTGAAACGTTGGAATAAAAAAGAGCATGTTTTTGTCAACATCTCATGCCCTGCTATAGTTCAAAATACAATCAAAATATGGGTGGTGTTGACCTTTTAAATAAAATGATGGAGCTCTACTGAACATTTATTAAAACAAAAAAGTGGACACTAAAATTAGGTTTACATATTTTAGACTTAGAAGCTGTGAATTTCTTGTTAAAATACAATGATGAATGTAAACAATTAGGTATTCCTAAATAAAAAATTACTGATCTATTAAAATTCAGAGTGGACATTTCTGAAGCATTAATGTGCATTCCATTGGCTCCAAGAGTGACGGTTGATGATTTCGATGAGAATACTGCAATGCTACAACAGATGCCAAGGCCACAAAACTGGCGTCCACCTCTACAAGGTGTCGATAAACGCTCTGATGGATATGACCATTGGGCCGAAAGAAGATTCTCTTACAACTGCTAGGAAATGTAGAGTTAAAGAGAGTTTCTCCAGAAAAAGAGTTCGCTGTGGAAAGTCTTATGTATACCTATGTTTGGTAAAGATAATAATGGTTTTATATCATTTCATTACTCTCAATCAAAAAGGAGCGGTAATTTAAACATATATTGAACGAATTATTTTTAATTAACTTAATTAAATATTATATAATTTCTTGATTTTTTAAAACTTGCTTCTAATTAATAAATGTATGGTTTTTCCTGTACATATGACTTGATAAGTAAAATATCAATAAAAAAAAGCTAAGTTTCAATAACAATATGTTCTATGCGCATTATTGTAACATAGTAATGTTTTCAACTTTAAATAAAAAATAAATAAATTGGTTTGACAAAAACTAAAATGTTTCGGGTTTTTTCTAGGCTTAGCGATATAATAAATTAGTTTTTTTCAAATTAAATTTTATATAATTAAATAGATTTAGCGCAAAAGGATATTTCATCCTTCAAATTATTAATTCTTAGAGATTGTTTAGGTTAAATAATTAATTAATTAATAATGTGAATGATCTAAAACCTGTGTTGACACATTTAACACGGACTATATATTATATTATTAACATAAACATAAACACAAATAAAAAATAAAATGAAAAATCTCAGGACTCATGGACATTAACAATTCTGAGATTCATGTGTCTCTAAGGGATACTAAATCAAAAACGCGATTTCCTTTCTTTTTAGTTATTTTAATTAATTATTATTGCTGGACTTCCTGGTCTACTGCCCATCTACCATCTAAATAACATCATTCTCATGATCATCACTATCATATCAAGGTCATTAAAAATGCCTCTGCGGTATGGATACGGACCACGGTCTACCATTTGGTGATCACTGTGTTAGGCCTTGTAGTAAATACAGTATTATTTAATTGTTTATGAATGTTAAGATTAATTCAATAGGCTCTAGTTTTAATATTGCTATTAGCTACGTTTTGTATATAAATGCAGGCTTGTGGATGTAAAATATATTATTAAGTGTCGCATATGAACAGTACCATACGTTTTATTTGATAAGAATAATATCATTGAAATGCTGCCCAGTACACTTATAAAACAACATATGGAAACTAATTCATATCCACTGTGGAGAAGAATCGTTCAATGATTTATCAATTATTACTAACACCTAGCACTTTTAAACATAGCTGAAAAATTATTCGGAAATTTAGATCGGTGTCCAGATGCCATGGATCAATTAATTTAAGTGAAATTGTATTGGCAGCAGAAAATACGTTGCCAAAATTATATTTTAAAATAAGAAATTAAAATTTTGTTTTCCTTAGTACTTAAGAATCTAAAATTATATATAAATTATATCAACGTTCTTAGTTATAGTATTAAATGATAATAGCGTATAAGTTAGTAAACAATTTCATTCACGTAAATAATGATTTATTTCTATCACCACGCCTTGTTCGTAAGGCCATTACAAAATAGTTTCGTTGTTACATAAATAAAAATTTAGGTTTGGATACCACAAATAAAAAAAGAGAAAAAAATATACGCGTTTAAAATAGTTTACAATGTTTGTCACAGAGTCAAACCCGGAACTTTAAAATTCCGATGTCTGTACTTGAAATTCCACTTTTGAAAATTTTTGTTTTGGTTCTTAATATTATAAAGCTATAACTGACGTTTTTTTAAGCTCTTAACACACAAATTTATTCATCAGTTTATTCATATTTTATTTAAATTGGAGTTCAATCCTCTCTCCCGGCACAGATTTATCTGATTAATGGTCTAAGGTGTCACTATCATAGTAGACTAGAATACTGATGACGGGGATATCGAGGTTCAAATTTTGGGTAGGGTGTATTGAGGTTTTTCCAAATTTGCTTTCCACTCTCCCTCCATGTAAATGCGGTTACAATTTCAACAAATTTAACCTCCATCAACCCTAAAACCTCTATCTTAATTAGTACATAAGAGTACAAACAAAATGGACAGTAAGACGCCGTGTTAAAAAACTAAAATGTATATATATATATTTTAATTAAAAGAAAATTGTTTCAAAAATAATACCCAGGCAAGGGAAATAAGTGCTAAGCTTATTTTTTTCAGCACTACGTCTTAATACCTGTTCGGGTTATACGCTTATGTACTAATTGAGATAGTGGTTTAAGGGAATTGTGTCTATACTTATAGGAAGTGTACTTACATTTGCGTAGAGAGAGAGAGAGTGGGCAAAAACCTCACAACACCCAATTGAGACTCGAACCTCGATCTCCTTCTCATCGGCAGTCTAGTCAACTGCGAGAGTAGCGCGTTATACCACGGGTGTCAAACTCACCTAGTCTGGTTTAGTTATACTAATGCGACAGGGATCAGGAAGGTAGAATTTGAAAGGGGGTGTACAATATATTTTTGGAGAGATAGTAGGAATCAATTTAGTAAAAATACACACACAGTTATACTTAACGGGGTATGAAACCCTAATATATTCACCACAGTCCAACATGACGGTACGCGTTTGACCATGTGACCACCGATACGGATTACTTCATTTAAGAATCAATACTAGACCCAAGTCACGCAGTTCTTATTGCCAAGAGATCTATATGTATAATATAATATCATCATAATAGGCTATTTTATAGTAAATTAGATGAATCATTTAGTACATATCTAAAAATCTTTCATACAGACTAGAATCATACTAAATTTTCTATAAGGTAATGTAAATTACTCACTGTTACTACAGGAATTGTCCTTTAATTTCTAGTGGAATATAATAGGATAGCTTCTACTATATTGCCAAAATGCAATATTGTCTAGTTATTATTTATTTATTTGAAGTTACTGTGGAAACATATAAAGGTCACATCAACAATATATTAAATGTAAGATTTTGAATATTTTAATATATTAGGTTTCTATTGTTGCTACCATATTACAGCCGGTGGAACAGAAACAATAGGGTTATACGTGGCCACATTGAACCCACAACAATATTAACTTTTGGGAACCAAATATAATTTCCACCAGCCCCCCTCCTAAAAAAAAATCTAGTATAAAACTATTGCCTTTAGTTATTATGTTAAATATTTGGTGTTGGTTATATATTTGTTTTAATTTGGTGTAGAAGTATATAGTTGGTAGTGTAAATCCACTTTAGTTTAACTCTACGAAAAGAAATTCTATTAATTCGCATCGAGAGAAAAACAAACTTCAACTAAATTAATAGGAAAAGGTAAAGGGGAAACGTAGCCAACTTATTTACGCAGATTTTGTAGGACTCATTTAGTAACCAGCTACAATTTCACGCTTATTCAGATTATACTTGAAAATATAACTAATTATTATAATTATTGAGATCTCTTGTTCACATAGAAAGTTTACATTGCTTGATACCAAAATGGTGTACTATATAATGTAGGGCCATAGTGTAATCAGTCAAGGTAAGGCCACTATCCTAAGGTAATCTAACAATAAAACAATTACTGCTAAATTTTAATAAGTCTAGAATTTTAAGCTATAAATAGTCAATCAATGATTTATAATTATTAGGAGTTCACAAGCTACAAGGGATCCAACTTGCTATTTTATGATTTTAATGTACCATTGTTAAGGTAATGTAAATAGTGCATGGGGCTGAAATTTATAGTATCTAAACATACATAATATTAATCAGTTATTTCATAAACTGGGCCTCTACACACCCCTGCATTTCGGGGTGTTCAACAAAATACGTTTATATTGTTCAAAATGGAGTGAAATGGTCTCAAACTTTTCTCTGTTCTTAATTAGGTGATGGGGCATTTTGAGATTGAAGTAGGCCTTCCTAAGGAACATCGTATCTTGGAAATAGTCCCTTAAATTAAGTGGGAAGGTCCACTTTTTGTGATAAATCAAAATTTTGCTGTGAATGTTAAATTTTGACTCATCTATTAAGGCTTCTTTAAACTTTATTCCTATAGAAAGATGTAGAATGGCGTTTGACTGAAACATAATACAGACTTTTAAAAATAGCTATAGTTAAAAAAAACAAAATTGATCCTAAATCAGAGATTTTGTTGTATCCATTAATTTTCATCATCACTAATTGTCTTTGCTTCGACGGTTGACCAGTTTAACAGATATTGTAAACGTACTTGTGTTCCTCAAAATGTACCCAAGAAGCTGCTTTGTGTCACAGAGCTTCTTTGCATTTATTGGAACCTTTCCATTGGGATAAGCTTTCATATTATCTGGCAGAGATGGTGCTGGTGTGATTTCCATCTTGAAGTTTTGATTAGCTAATCCATCTATATAGTTCTTGATGACCACATTATTGATGTTTCCTTTATTATAATTCAACTCCATCAATTTTGATACAGTAAATGCTACCTTCTTGTCACGTGAAACATTGCAACCAAATGAAAACAACGAGAGAGAATTTATCTGGTAAAACTTAAGCTACCAACTATCAAAATCAGGAATATCCTCTGTTTCTACCATTTTTACTTGGAACTTGACTACTCTGCTTGACTGAACAATACATTCACCATACTCTTTATCACAACACATCCTATCTATCTTTCTAATACTTCCCTTTACGAGTCCGAAATCATGATCATTAAGTATGAAGGAATGGCTCTTCATAGGGAAATAATGAATGATAGTCTTAAATTTACGAAGGGAGACTAAAGACATAAAATATCTCACAACTGTATAATTCTTATTTTGTCCACTGCACCAATTTGAAAATATGTAAAGATGTTTCATTTCAGGATAAATATTAGACTGTGTGTAATCTGGAAGAAACGAGAAGACCTCATTAGAACTTTTCTCGCAATACCCCTTCATAGTAAATGTAAAACTTTGCAGTGTTGTCTATTAAATTATAAATTTTGAACACAATGACATTCATTTGCCTTATATAGAAAGATTCTTGCGCAGGTGTTTCCTGGAGTTCAAGATATTGCATTTAGTCCATTAAAATTCATAAAGTTTCTTTATTTTATAAGCACTTTTAACGAATAGTTTTAATGAACTTATGAAACTTAGGGCTTCTTCGTTTGTGAATTAATATATCTGCTGCAGTGACACACTTTGCTGCTTCATTAAGTGAATTTGATTTCAGTTTTGCACTGAGATCCTTGCATTTGCAATACATGTCCACTTGTGGTTTTCCAAATGACAAATTGAATCTCTCCTGGAATATTTTCAAAAGGAAACTGTAGGTGAGCGCAACATTTGTATATTTCTCTTTGAGGTGTTCATGCATTTGTTGGCCATTATGTTCGGCACTCGAGAAGTCCACTCCTCTTGTTGTATAGTGTCCCTTTTTTGCAGGATAAGATTTGATATGCTCCTCCATCATGTCACAAATTTCACCTGAAATAGCTTTTCATGACCTCTGTTTAACCCAAATGTTGTTTGAACTCCTCCTTCCAGAAAGTAATGCTCCTTGTCTGACAGTTCTATGTTTTGAAATAATTTGTATGCTCAAGAATGCTTTTTTGCAGACTTTATACGTCCACTGCTGCCATTAGCAGATTAATTGAAGTTCTGACTTCGAGGTTTACTTTCATCATAAGAATCCTTTAAATACCTCCTCTATTTAAGATCATAAATTTAAATAAGTGATTGCAAGTAGGCATCTTGACATTTTTTACCATCTATGTCAAAAAACCTACTCAAAATTTCTAACTGATCTCCAGGTGAAACACGTTTAAAACATTTTCTAGGAAACCTGAAATTATTAAAGAAAATCATTTTATATTCCATAATATTGGTAGCACTAGTCATACCTAATTATTTAACTAATATCACTAGAAAATTAATATTTAATATTTACGTAATTATTATCATGCTGATGTTTCCCGCATAACTTATTTCTAACCATAATCTTTGATATGATAGTTCCACTAATTTCTTAACAGAGATTTAAAAATAATAATTTTATGCTGTAGTCTGGTACTATAGTTAATGTTATATTTCAATGAAAATTACACTCGAATAAATACATGCCATTAAAAATGTACGACACAAAATAGTCAACATTTACCCACAATTTTCTCCAGTCGTCTTAGCACTCCCTAGTTTTCCCGAATAGTTTGTATATTTTAAGTCTTTGGTTCTACATCTTTTAATTATTTCTCGCTCATACTCCACTATTTTTACACCTTTCTTGCATTTATTATTTCTTTCAACAGGAACACTCTGCCATCTCCCTCATATATCTATTTATGTCTATATATGTAGGTAAGTAGGGGTACATATTTCATAAGTGTAAAAGAATTGAATAGCTAACAAATATATATTTATTATACTAATAACATAAAAAGTTGATATGGGGTTACAACAGTTAATGATAGGACTTAACACCTCCAAAAACATAGGTACTACCCGTATCACGGGAGGAGAACGTGTCCAAGACGACACGGCAACAGTAAAATGGAAGTTAAGTTGATAGTGGGTATAGGAAATCAAGACAGCCGGGATAGCGCCAGACTCCACCAGAAAGGTATAAGAAGAGAACAAAGAGAGTTAGCAACATATAGGCCCTAAAGCAAACCGGTTAATCCTATAGTTTTAGAATTACCAAGCTACATGTCGGACTAGCTACCTAGCTTTACTAGACAAAGGAACGACATCTAAAATAATAAACGGTAGGATGACCGTAGTTCAGTTACACTAGTCGATAACTAACAAACAGGTGTCCATACATAATGGTACTAAGCCCGGTCCTTTCCCAGTGGGTACTGCCAGAGTACTCAATATTACATTTATACCACTACCCACTCACTGGGATATACATCAGATCTAGTACCCACTAACTTTAAATACTAGAACTAATGTAGTGTCAACAAGGGGCAAATGAAAATACTATCTGTGCGGGCCACTATACAACACTAGCCGTGTTCCGCACTTTGCGCACCCAAAATAGTAACACAGAAAAAGGGGTGGCAACAAGAATGCTTTGAGATACTGACCTAGCTAGGTCCTCAAATAATGGCACTAGACAACCTGCGTGTAGTCATGCAAAATTTGAACACGTGAAAATGGCGTTCACGGCGCATTGACATATAGTGAAGTCATGAGGACTTAAACGAAATAAAGAACTCATGGAGAAGAGGAAGCTTAAAGTAAGCTCCTAAGAAAACATAGTCATATAGAGTCTGAAGGACTTGTAAACAGAATTGTCATTCCGACAAAATAAACTAAGTACGAAGGACATTTAGGGAGGGCGAAGGTCTATAGTTTAATATACCTGAATGCTAGTTTTCTTCAGTGTGCTCTTACTGATTAGTCTAAGCAGCATACCGCTTTTGCTACCCCCTGGGGCAGTTATGAGTATAATAAAGTTCCCCTTGAGATTAGTTGTGGGGGAGCGGCATTATGTCGAGTCTAGGACCATATTTTGGCAGATTTTAAATTCAAGTTTGTGTTTAATTATTTGGACGAAATCTGTATTTATAGTCAATCCCTGGAAGAGCATCAGGAACATGTCAGATTAGTTCAAGGGTAATATCCTTGTAGACCAGGAACGGATTAGTCCTATAGTTATTTTCCCGGCTCCCAAGAACTTGAAACAGGCTCAACGTTTTGTGGAAATGTGTGCTTATTTTTCCAAGCTCATTTCTTCCTTTTCGTATTTAGCAGCCCCGTTAAATCAGTTAGAATAGAAGGGGGTACAATTCGTCTGGGGAGAGGACCAAAAAACTAACTTTTCTACTCTTAAACTAAATATAGTGTCCCATAAGGAGCTGAGAATACCCAATTTTTCGCTTCCTTTCGAAATTAAGGTAGACGAATCATCTTATGCCGTTGGAGCTGTCCTGTCTCAGCGGTATCCTGAAGTACATGGCAATTTTATTAATACTTTGATAAATAAAGAAGATTCTATCGGTATTGAGATGGTGAAACCCTCGTCCCAACCATCGTGGTCAGCAGTATCACCTCAGTTTCTGGAGCAGAGGTTCTTCCTTCGAGTATATCCAAAGACGAACTACAATTTGTTAGCTTTGGGACAGCTCATTATTTACTCGTTTTCTGACTAGCAAATTGGGAATGGAGACAAAGAAAACGGAAAGGCAAAGGGGGTGGGAGGTTATAGCAGTGGAGAAATAAGGTGCCAAGGCAGTCCACTAGAGGAGTGATGTCTGCAGCTCGCGGCATCAGATCAGCGATATGCATGTCTTTCTTCAATGTTGAGTTCAAGGGGTTATACGTCCGTTGAAACTGTCACGCCTTCTAGTCCGTTATACTTGCAGAGCAGTTGGTAAAAGCATGGTAATTGAATCCGGGAACATCCACGTAACGTGAGTAGAACAAAAATTATATTATTGCAGAATATATTAGCTTTAATTCTCTTCTTCAGATTCCTTTATATTATTTTAGCATTTGGGGCAGATTATAGTTTGTAGATGTCATTTTAATTAAGTGACATGCTACAACAATAACTTCACCGGACTCCCATCTTGTAGCTCTCAGTTGACTGACACTAATAATTATGGGTAATATCGTCGCACACAATATCTCACCAGCTAAGGCATTACACGCAGAAAGTGGACATATCCCGGAAAGGTCTGGTTTCTGCATACAATAACAAATCCCACACCACAATACAGAGGCTTTGGATAAGTTCGGTATCTATCTAAACTAGAGCTGTACCTTTATAACTAGCATATTATGTACATATATTTAGGTTGTAGCGTGTCAATCAGGTTGATTGATCACCTACAGCGGAAAATTCTAACTNAGGTCAAACCCACAAAAAAAAAGTTGAATGATCCGGTTTCAGAAATAACTGATTCATATGAGGTATATACAAAAAATATCTATAGTATGTTAAAGAAAAATAATGTTTAATGAATAAGCAGTTTAAAAGTTGAAACATAATATGGATACTAATTACTCGTATACAATAACACTACTCTTTTTATACCCTGAAAATTTGATTTAACTCATTTGGTATAACACAATATCGTTATTTAGAGTTAATTGTGTTTTTTAAGCTTAACTCCAACAAATAATTTTATTAATGGGTCTAAATTTATAATTGCAAATATCGATTTTAAATGTCAATTTCATGAAGTTTCATCCTCTAACGGCCGATTTTAGATGTTCTGTCTCACGACAGGTCCATTTATTTTGTCGTTGAACTTAGACCGCCAATGCAACCTGTCCTCTGCCTCTTCCTTCAGCTCTCAGAATTTTCTTCTTTATCTCAAGTCATCCAATATATGAATCTTCTTTTTATCTAAGCATCTCTTTCCTTCAACCTTTACTTCTATGATGTCGTGCATAAGAAAGTTCTTCCCGAGGATGTGTCAAAGCCTGTTTGCTGTGCAAAACATTGTCTCAGAGGACAAGGATCTGGTTTGGTTTGCCACTTCACTAAACTTTTCCATTTGTTTTTCAAATTTGTTAATTATTTTACATTTTATTATTTTTGAAAATTAATATGTCTCTTCAATGTTTGTCCATGAATAGCTACTCAAGGCAAGATGATGACAAGTGAGGAGTAGGTCTCATTCGGAATGAAGATAAAAGAAGGGAGATATTCATTTAGACAGAGTGATTCCACACAGAAGATATCCATTTGGACAGAGCTGATCCCACACAAAGAGAGGAAACTTGCGCTGAGTTTATTTGCAAAAAAAGATGTATTTACTTCTAAACTAATGCGAGGTTCGATTTCAACAAATATAAAATAAGATTTGAACTCTGTATTAAACAGTTTTAATATTCACTTATAGATATTTTCCACTTTTATATAAAATTAAATTCTATTTTAAACATATTTATATCTAGTTCATAGCCAACCCTTTTACCTTTGGTATATTGTATTAATATTCTCCCTGGACTTGGAAGAAGGAAAGTTTCTTAAATTTGGTTCTAGAAGAAGAAACTAGGAACATTTAATAATAGTAGGTTCTCCTTTTTTTCTGTATCTTTAAAACATATAGCCTAATCTGTGTTGTTTCTCAATAAAACTTGTTTTAAAATTACAAGTCTAGTTAAAAAGTGGGATATGAGTTCATCAATAGAAATATGAGAATCTGATGAAGAACTAGATATTATTGATGTCCAGAAAGTGTGGAGTACGTGAAATTAACAAGAGTAAACCAATCTACTACATTTTACTTATTTCAACTTTAACATACTTTATTTGTGAGAACGGTCTAGGGGTAAGGTGTCAAGACTTCTGTGCTGGCGGCCGGAGGTTCAATCCTCGATCCCGGCACAGATTTATCTGATTACCAAACCCTTCCTTCACCTCTGACAAGACATCTTGTGAATGTGGGGAATGCCAGGCCTCCACCGTGATTCGGATTCCACGTTAAACTGTAGGTCCTCCATTTCATCTCACAATCACCCTACCATTACACATTAGCGTAAGTGCGTATAACCCGAATGGGTAGTAA
>CABFOW010003875.1:44819-65633 GCA_902141385.1 Timema californicum
GGGAACAGCCGCTTGTATCCTACACTACGTCACAAGCACATGTGAACAAGGGAACAGCCGCTTGTATCCTACACTACGTCACAAGCACATGTGAACACGGGAACAGCCGCTTGTATCCTACACTACGTCACAAGCACATGTGAACAGCCGCTTGTATCCTACACTACGTCAGAAGCACATGTGGACACGGGAACAGCAGCTTGTATCCTTCACTACGTCACAAGCACACGTGGACACGGGAACAGCAGCTTGTATCCTACACTACGTCAGAAGCACATGTGAACAGCCGCTTGTATCCTACACTACGTCAGAAGCACACGTGATCAAGGGAACAGCCGCTTGTATCCTACACTACGTCACAAGCACATGTGAACCGGGGAATCAGGCGGTATTTCCCCTCTCGTCTGAAAGCAGCGTCAGAATTTATCGCGCGATAAAATACCTCTCGTGAGAAACCGCTCGAAAGGACCTCCATAGGTAGGATTGGGATGTGGAAATATTCACACACAGATATAAAAAACACATAGAGTTGCAACGATGTTTATTTTTATCGTAGTACAATTAATTCAGTGATTCATTTTAATTAGATTGTTCCAGGTTATGTTTTTTATATTCTCTCCACTTATTCTATTAATTTTGATCATACCACGGTAGGTACAGTAGCCCCGTGGCTTCTTTGGTGCTGACTGACAGCTCACAACTGACTTATGACAGTCAACATTTAGGTATATATATAAATTTTGACTGTCAGGAGTGACAGCTGCTAAACACATGTTTTTGCAGATCATCTGGTTCTGCGTAGGGATACGTAATTTGGTCTGGTAACTTTTTAAAACTGTCAACTGTCATCTGTGAGCTGTCAGTCAGCACCAAAGAAGCCATGGGGCTACTGTAGTATAGCTATCAAACAGTTAAATAACATCAGTAGAATTTCCCGAGTACAACCACACCTATTAGTCTCTAGTATTTAAGGTCACCATCAGAGATAGCTGAGGAAAAGGTGAATTATTTTTATTTCTTCTAAGTGTAATCCCTAGGAGTGTTGTCCACCTAATATATAGGCTACTACAAACCCCATAAATGCAAAATTTACTATATATTATATTATATTCTTTTTAGGTAGTTTTAAGAGTCATATTTGTTAGCCAGTGTGTTATATTTAATTAAAAGAAAGAGGGTCAAATAAATCCAACTAATAGCAAAGCCAGGTAAAGAGGACACTGACTTACTCGTCCAGTAAGTGTTGCTGAAATGGGCTGACACATTGCCACTAGATATATTTTCCAATAAAGCCTCATCCTATCCTCACTTATGTTAAATTCCCTGTCAAGATATTATGGAATCAAAAAATGTTAGTAATGCTCTTTGTAGAATGACCTTAAATGCTAAATGGAGTGTTTATTAGATGAGATAATTTTTAAAAACAATCAAAACTTAAGGGTAGACAGATTAAATTGCCCTTTGATGCTATTTTATTAATTATATTTACTACAATATCGATAAAATAAATGTTATATTGTGGAACGAGCCGGCCGGCCATTTTGCCGTTAAAATGTCAAGACATCTCTAGGGGGCAGAAAAATACAACAACATTAAATATAAATGGCAGAAATGTACAGAATTGAAAATATATTATTTTAAAAACACATAAGTTAAGAGCGCCCTTCAGAAGCAAAGCTTCAGTTTCACCTTTAACTTAATTACATATTATTTTGAAAGATATTGTAAGAAACCCAACACGCACATTTGTAAAATAATATTCTATTTATAAAAGAACGTTAAAATATATTATTTTGGGATTAAAAGTAAGACGATATTACCAAGAACCAAATGTTTTCTTAAAAAAACTCGATTATCTGTAATATTTGCTTTGAATTGTAGCCTTTGGTTTTATATTTAATTAAATTTTTTAACAACTATTCTTACTCCACTTTTCTTATTTTACCATAAATATAGTCAAATTTTGAAATGAACTTTTAGAAAAAAAAATTGGTTCAATATTGATAATATTCTATTATGTCTTAATGCTATTTTATAGGCGTTGATATCATATATCAAAACTAAAATATGAACATCACATGACTTTTCTAGCTGTCTAATAATATTATTGCCATCATAAATAGATTATAACAGATAATGTATACATATTACAAGTAAACCTCTTGTGTTGAAAAACTGACACACACCTAATAAAAAAATCAGTGTAAAAGAACCACAAAGGATCAAATTCTATGTTTGAAAATATACTTTCAAAAATAGTGGAAAAGAAGGTATAAAATCGGTAAACATGGAGAATAAGGGTGGGGGAGGGGGGGAATCTAGAATATATCAGGTGACTATATAATAACAAAAGTGAGTCAAACTGTCAGCGCCTTCAGTGGAGACGAAATGGAACTAGAGGAGGGGAAACACGACTGTTTACTTACCATGGATATATTTGAAGGGAGGGCATGTCAGTAATATGTTGACATCGACGGGTGTGGGGATTGGAAAACATTTGGAAAGGTGAAAACAAGAAAAGTGGGAGACGTTAGGGGTTGGAGAAGTGAAAGATGAAGAAAGTGACGTGACATTCTAGATATTCACAAGTCAGGAGTTCTTATATTAACTTTTAACTATATACTTGCTTTCATTTTCTAAAAGGAGAGTGCTAAGTTTATAAATCGTACTTTCTTTTATCCCGGAAAGTTTTTGCTTATCGAAAGCCTCCAGTTTTGATCGTGTTAAGCTAAGATGTACAGTACAAATTTTAAAATACCAAATTTAATGGTATAGTTAGCTCAAAATCAACCATGTGTTTACTTGGAACATCGAGATTCTGATCGTATCACAACAAGGTGGTTTCCCACATTACATTCTTATATTCTCTCTCTTTTCATGCAAATGTGGATACACATCTTCTAAATTCAGCTTTACTTATCCTAAACCCACTTACGAAATAAGTATCTAAGTGTATAACCTGAACGGATAAAAAGAATCTTATTATTTAGATCAACAAAAATATTTTTATTCCATATCTAAGTACACGTCGAGGCTATCCACATGCATTAACTGTACTATCGGCGTAGGGATGAGCAAGGTACAATGTTAGAGATGTAGCCACAGCTGCATCGAGGGAGTCGGTAAACACTTAGGACACTAATGAAACCCAGAGAAATTTGAACCATTATTTACCCATCCCCAGCAATTCAGTCTAACGCGATAGTGACGCCCTAGACCTTGCGACCACCAATTTATATTATATTATTATATGTAACTAAACTAAACAATATCAGAAAAAATGATAGTGTTAAAGTAATTATTCCAATAAATTTAAAGAAGAAATTGGAAAGTGAATGTGGAAAGGCGCCTCCAATATAAACCACCTTGGATTCGAACCTGAAAATGTCCATTATTGGTAAATATAAACTATCGAAAGACTGACGTGCTAGGCCATACTATATCAGTTGAAGGTAGCGTTTATCTGGATAAAATGTTTAAAAAAATAGTTGGGGCTACAATTTTTCGGGGGGTTGCCCATTCGTTGCAGCTGGTTAGATCAAAGTCAAACACGCTGGCGTGCATTTACCTATACCCATCATCCATATCGTTGGTCGTGTTGTCTAATGCGTCACTCTCGTAATAGACTGGATTAACACTGTTAAACGTAGCATTAACACAATCTGTTTTTACTGATTGTATATTATATCTATTCGTCCAACTACAATGAAGTGCTTTGGGATATATATACTATATCAGCTTGTATTACTTACTATTTGATCAATCTATATGCATATGTGATAATTAATCTAATCTGATAGTAATGAAGGTAGCATTGTATAGCTAATCTACCCGCAGTTGCGTAGAAATACAGTGGGAAATCATCTACGAAAAAACACCCACAGTAGACCTAACCGTGATTCGAGACTCGATATTCCACCCAAACGCAGACCTGTCCGACATTGAAGTGGGTCTTGCAAAATGATATATATATAATTAGGGTGTATTCTATGTAACCCAGCAATTACACTTTAGTTTAAAATCTAATTTAAACAGTAAAATAAAAGCATTGATCCCATTAAAAGCACATGATATACTTCTTCAATGAAGTTTGATATAAAAGCCAGTAGGAAGACGAATTCCACTAGAGAGAACATATTAGACACTAATGGCAAGTTTCATTGCCAGACTAAATGTAGGATGGTACCTACCTAGAACAGAGTGGAATGAGTCGGTTTCATACATCATTCGAGTCTAGGTAGATGTAGCCGTGTATTTAGAATAGAGATGCACTTGAAGCGTGCTAAGCATTAATATAAAAAAGGACGTAAGAATATGTACCGCCACCATTTTATTCTGATAGATAAGGGCTGGCGCACATATACACAAATTAAGAAGAAGCCAAAAAAAAATAACAAATGATTAATATTAATGTTGTCATTACAATACGTGATCCAATATGTCCAAAGTTTACCACAATGTTCAATCTATGGCCCCTCAGGGTCTCCGCGGCAATCCGCAATACAACAATTACAACACCAAGCCACAACAGGCTAACAGACCGCATAAAAATAGAAAATATTGCCAACCTTTTCGTCGCAATAAAAATTTACCCTAATAAAAAAGGAGATCGTCCTCGATTAAGTAACAATATAATAAATAAAAATTTACACAGCCGGACGGGCTACAACAACTCCCACTTTATATAGGCAACACGCCATACGAGTTTTAGTTTATTACAAACAAAGGGAACGTTCACCAAAAGTGATAATCACTTTTAAAGCCAGATTGGCTATAAAAGGATTCCTAAAATATTAATAACATGTCTACAAATATATCTTATGCCACGCCGGGCATGCCTTTCCTACGAGATATATCATTATCCAACAATGACGTAACTGCAAATTATTTTATGTACCATTACATATATTGTTATAAAAAAAATTGCATGTTCGTCCAGAGGGGACATTTGTTTGCCTTTACAAAAAATCTATAAGTCCAATTCATGATGATATATCAAGATTATAAAGACTATTTAAATTTTTAATTTAAATAAATATTGCAAGTCCAAAAGGTAATTTTGAAATATACAGGTCGAAATAGAATTTGTACCTTAGCATCATCCTATCCTAGTATGTGTCTCACGACACGGTTGAATCAATAAGTAAAATATTAAGCGAACAGCACCAGTATATAAATGTTTATTTTCTGAGAGGAGGGGGAACTAGAACATAGTAGAACATACACACAGACCAGAGGGAAGGGGTAGCAATTCATGGAAGAACTTTCTACGCCATTGGAGATGCGACCAGAGAATCACATGTTCATCACAAGGTCACTAGCACCGTCACTCTCTTCCCATGATGCAATGGGCGGGCTCTACGCCCAGTCCAACACGCCTTTCACTCGTTTCAGTTTTAAAACAACACTCCGACGTGGATGTAGTGCTCACGGGGTCGGTCGGTGAGACATGAGACATAATACGGTGTACGGGGCATTTTGGTGAGTAGATTCCAATGTTTACTTTTGGTGTTTGTAGAATAGTGTTCATTAGCCCGTTTAATCTTCTTTTCTTGTAATGTTTATGTCGATAAACGTTACAAATACATTTAGATTTGATCCATAAATATCTCCATGAATTTCCAACTGGTATATCCATAATAAGTTTTGTTTTTTAAATTCTATGTTAAATATTAGAACAGTGATATCAAATATTGATGTCATCTCTATTGGCCATAGTGTTGAGGCACTTACTCACTCCTTTCCTCACACATACAGTCTCTATTGGCCGTGGTGTGGTTCACTTACTCCCGCCTTTACACACACATACAGACTTATTTACACATAGAACACCTTACATTAATTTTAGAAAATATAAACATATATTTTTGTCGTCTCTAATAATACAATTTAAACATTTTAAAGTGTTATTAAATTGATTGATAGTTTTAATCTAGAGTGGCCTCTGCAGATAGTATAAATATCCTGTGATCTGTTAATAAACACAATATTTTATGTGAACCTTTATGTACACAAAATGAACTAAGTATATAGTGGACTATTGGAGTATACTAACTTAGAATATGGCCGTGTGTATAGTAAAGAAACTAGGTCATATAAAACATATATTTATAAATATAATGTTTACTACACACTTTCACAATTAATGAAATGGTGCATTATTATTTATTTGTACTTACATTTAGGCATCTTAACACACGGGCTAGGAAATTTACTCTCAAAATTATAATTTATTTAAATATTAAGCTATACTATATCACGCGAAACCTGATGGGGCTTCATGTCAAAGAAAACTAATATTAAGATAAACATTATTTACCACGACGTAACCTTAAGAGTAAAGTATCCCTACATAAATATCTTTCAAGTTGTAAAGTTTTATTAAATTTAAATATTAAATTGCCAAAGAGAATTTCAATATACATTAGCCGAAAAAGAATTTTGTACCTTATAAAAACATCCTGGTCACCTATGTGCGTCCGAGGACAAGATACTGACAAGAGTAGTCCGTTCATCTGGACTACACCATTATATACAATCATTCTAGCTCAGAGAGGGGTAAGAGGGGTAAACAAAACCAAGGCAAACACAAAACAATTAAGAGAGGGAGGGGATAAATATACGACGATGGAACACTGGAGGAACTGGTAGATTGTTCTAGGCCAAATGTTTTAACACATCACCACATTCTTGCGCATGCGTGCCACACTTTTCCCAACATGCCTCGCGATAATGCATAGTTCAGTCTCACCTCGTTTTCACTCGCTTAGTTGGTCATTTAAATTCATTGTGGCATGTTGTTTTTGTGCGAGCACGTTAGTGAGTCGAAGCTGCAGAATGGGGCAACGGTGAGTTGACTCGTTTTAATGCCAATAGTGTCTAGTCTTGCTTTTTATTAATTAACTATTGTAGCTTTCTGCTAATAAACGCTACATATTGAAGTCGTCTGAGTGGGACTCGAACAAGAAATGGTCAACATTCTCACAAGTCTGAGGCTAAGAATATTACAAAATCTATAAAGTAGGTTTGGTTCATGTCAAAAGCAAAACCTAATTTCGGGCTTATCACGTATTAAAACAGGTTTATCATAAAATAGCTGTTAATCACCCAAGCCACCTGGAAACATCTTTGTAGAATATTGCCAACAAAATCTTTCTCACGTACGTCCCTCCTAACTCAGGGATTCATTAGCATTTCCTTTGATGTTTGAGGGTGTTTACCCTTAACTTCAACACAAGTTATAAAGGGATGAACAAAGGTGCCGCTCTCATATGTAAATGTCCTATTCTTAGTCATGATATGCCTAAAAGGAAGACATAATGTGATTTATTTCCGTGTAATATGATTACCAATGGCTCTTTTTTTTATAGTATAAATTTATTAAGTGAAGCAAGCTCTAGTGGGTTAATTTATTATCACCTCAACCTTTAGATTCTCTGTGCCTTGATTGAAATTCAAATCATGTTATATTCATGCCCTAAGTCTTTACACAAACATATTCCTTTCCTGGCCGAAATTGTACGTTTTTTATAGTACCGGCATTAACTTTGTAGGCCCAATATCATGTATGGCAGGATAAATACAATATTACAGTTTGAATGAACTGTTAAAAATATAATTTAGAATAGATTACAAAATAGATGAATGAAAATACATACATGGTGGGGTGAAACAACTAGACAGTTAGTGTATTGGTAGACTAACACTTCAATCTAAAAGTAAATATTCGCTAGCTAAATACAAGCTAACTACTTACTAAACTCTTTCACTTTTTGAAGATAATTTCACTCAGTTGAGCTCTGCCGGATATCAGACAAACCTCAACACATTGTCCATCACTTTCCTCAGCATAGATCTTCTAATTGATTACACCCCACCCTATGTGTTTAATATTATAAAAACAATTACATTTTGAAGGAAATCGAACCCGGAACCTTTGGTACACTAGAAAAATGTGCTAATGACTGAGACTTGTTTAATAATAATAATAATAATAATAGTGAAGTCTGCCATATTTGGGGAAGTGCACTAAATGGCAATGGATGACTAAACTGGAAACACATTGGCCTAATAACAATTCTAGATGATAATTTGTAAAGTTGTTTATTTTCATGACATTTTGAAGAGTGTCATGGTTAAATAAATACATTTTTCATCATGGTGAAAGGCAATAGTCTACTTTGAAGTTCATTTTAGTTTTTTAAAAAATCATAAATTAATTATGGAAAATTGGTTGATTTTAAGGATCCTAGATAAATATAAATATTATTATTTTTAATTCATTCAATTTTATTTCTTATATAATATAAGTATGCTGTGTCACATGCAAAAAAAAGTATTAATTTACACACATGCATTTACGCATTTTCACTGTGTAGATCTTAATAACAGTTAAAACATTAATCTTGCATTATTTTCTTTAAAGAAGATTATAGCCGATTGATAATGGTCTATGTTTTATTTCAACCCCGTTTACAAATAAAAGTAAATAAATTCACACCAGCACCCTCTTTCACTTTCCATGCATCCCTAAGCCACAACCATATAAATTTAAATCAATTATACAGTATTTTTTAATTGAGGGTGTAGAGTAGAGTAAAAAAGAAACGGAAATCTAAAATTAGCTTCTCTGATACCGACAACCATCACTGACAGAAAACAAACCATCCTCTTTGTCAGCAGATTCAAAAACGTCTGTCACATTCAGTTTCCACAACCGTTGGTAGAGTGTACAGGCAAGTTAAAACGGAACGATTTCCACGGACGGATGGACAGACAAATGTGAATAGTCCATTTGGTACGGAGTCTTTGACCAATAAAACTCTACTACCATCACCGTAATTCTTCTGTATGCAAATCAAGAAACAATTAAAAAGAACGGTTGACCAATGGGAAGGTTAGAGAGATTTCTCTTCCAAAGAGCCATAGAGGTCGGTTTTATAGAGCAAGCATCTGTGTCCATCAATCCTAGGAGTTATAGAGCAACAAATCCTTTCTTTCCCTTATTTCTCTAGGGTAGTAAAAGAAAAGAATTGATTGTTAGAAAAAGTATTCTATTGGGGTGACATAGGAGGGCACATGACTAACTTGAATACATTATAAGATAGATTTTAAGGACAGAAATATTGTTTAGCGCTCATGTCAACCTATTACCCTTTTCATCAATTTAGCGAGCCTATTTGTTGGAGCCTTTTAAATATATGTTGTATTTCACTGCCAAAACAATAACTTTTAAAAATAACAAATATAGTTGTTTTGGTAAGTAAGAAGTTTAAAATCGCCTTTGTGGCCTTATGGTCCATGGCGTCACTCTCCCAGTGGACTGGACTATTGATTACGAGGAGAAGTAATTTTGATTTTTTATTGAAAAATTGTTTTCCATTCTCCCTCTACGCAAGTGTGGGTAAACTTCTCATTCATATAACCTTCCTCATTCCTGAAATCATTAGTGTAATTAGTCTAGAGGCTTATAAGCTGAATGGTTAGCTAAACGCGATGTTATAATAAAATAAATAGTACAGACTTTATCGCTCTATTTTTTAATAATCGAGAGTTTTAATCAAAACTCTTAATATATGTGAAACAATATAATATACTATAGTAAACCTAAGCATAAATTGTACTATATTTATGTAAAACATGTTTTGAGTCCCGGGTATAAATTTTATAGTTTTATTTATAAAGAATTAATGTCCTCATTTGTATGTTCGGAACGATAAAAAAAAGATTAATATTTGGTTCACAAGTGTCAAAACTTCGTATTAGAGTTTCAACTTCCGGTTAAAATTTTCAAAATTTTATTTGTGGCATTTTTATTAAATTCCCCATTTATAAATTTAAACCAATAAAAAAGGTAAATATTGACTATCGAGTTTAAAATGATAGAGATAGATCATTGCTGTACAAACCTTTCCCTTAAAAGTTAAAATAAAAAAGAACACACACATTTTGAGAGACTTACTTCTCTATATACACTATATGGAATAAGATAGTTATTGCGTTGAAACTTAATAGTATCTTTGTACAACTAAAGCTTACAAAATTGTATTTATATATTGGCAAGTATCTCAGAAACTGTTGGTTTTATAAAAATATATTTCATATAATTAATTTTTATTTTTAATAGTACTAACATTTTGAAATGATAACTTATTTAATATATCTCAAAGTGTCAGAAATAAGAAAATTCCAGCTTCTGTAAAGTATCCTAAATTTTCATGAGAAAATAGAAACAATCGGTTTATTTGTAATCTTAATCAAACATAGTAATACATATTAATTTTAATCAAAACCGTTAGAACCAATATTGAGAAAATTGATTTTTTCCCTTTTCGCCATTTATTAAGATACTCTTAATTTTAAGTTTAAACAGACACACAAACTGACGGCATTGCAAATATCACTTTTTAGGGTTCATAAGACGTCGGCATCCATCAAAAATTTAGGTTATAATGTTTTTACGGTGGCAATACTTTACCTTTAGTGTTCGAATAGTTAAACAATATAAATATTGGCATAAAGTTTGAAAGTTATTGGTTTTATGAAAATATGCTTCTTATAAGATATTTGTATTATAAATAGATCTACATATTAGTAATGATAACTAATTTCATATTTTAAATAGTTTCGGAGATGTGATAGAAACTAAGAATTTACTCATCATACAGGAGCCCTTAAAGTCATTTTGCCGAAATATTGAGAGTAGCCATTTGTTTTGTAATATCTATAAATGTTTAGAAATGAAATTTAATAAAAATATCTAGAGCCAATTAATGGAAAATCAATTTTATCTCTTTTTGACCTTCAGTAAACTACCATTAATTTTAGGGTTAGATATCCAATTCCAAAAACCCCTCGGGACAACCCTATCAAAACCCTAGATACCAGGTTTTAGCCCAATTGGTAAAATAGGTTAGGCTATAGTTGGAGGTACATTGAGACAAACGGGAATTCAAAAACAACTTTTTCATGTTCTGGAGGTCATGAGCGTCAAGATTCATCAAATTTTCGAGTTCGATTTCTTTGACGATCACAATAGGCCTACTTTCTCTGCCTGTAAGATAGCGAGAAATTAAAAATAACAGAGTCACAGATAAAACAGTAGTCAAATAATATGCTTGAAACCAATGTCTAGAATTTAAACCAAAATGTGACAGACAGCCATCAGTATAACCAATATTGAGAAAATTGATTTTTTCCCTTTTCGCCATTTATTAAGATACTCTTAATTTTAAGTTTAAACAGACACACAAACTGACGGCATTGCAAATATCACTTTTTAGGGTTCATAAGACGTCGGCATCCATCAAAAATTTAGGTTATAATGTTTTTACGGTGGCAATACTTTACCTTTAGTGTTCGAATAGTTAAACAATATAAATATTGGCATAAAGTTTGAAAGTTATTGGTTTTATGAAAATATGCTTCTTATAAGATATTTGTATTATAAATAGATCTACATATTAGTAATGATAACTAATTTCATATTTTAAATAGTTTCGGAGATGTGATAGAAACTAAGAATTTACTCATCATACAGGAGCCCTTAAAGTCATTTTGCCGAAATATTGAGAGTAGCCATTTGTTTTGTAATATCTATAAATGTTTAGAAATGAAATTTAATAAAAATATCTAGAGCCAATTAATGGAAAATCAATTTTATCTCTTTTTGACCTTCAGTAAACTACCATTAATTTTAGGGTTAGATATCCAATTCCAAAAACCCCTCGGGACAACCCTATCAAAACCCTAGATACCAGGTTTTAGCCCAATTGGTAAAATAGGTTAGGCTATAGTTGGAGGTACATTGAGACAAACGGGAATTCAAAAACAACTTTTTCATGTTCTGGAGGTCATGAGCGTCAAGATTCATCAAATTTTCGAGTTCGATTTCTTTGACGATCACAATAGGCCTACTTTCTCTGCCTGTAAGATAGCGAGAAATTAAAAATAACAGAGTCACAGATAAAACAGTAGTCAAATAATATGCTTGAAACCAATGTCTAGAATTTAAACCAAAATGTGACAGACAGCCATCAGTATATTGTCACAATTTCCTTTACAGTCGAGATTTTCTTTTCAGGTGAGAAGAATTTGACTTTTCTTTGCATTCCCTGATCCCCAAGGTTTTTATGTATGCCTGATTATAAACTTGCTATATTATGAAGTAAATATATATCTAAAGGAGTAAACGAGGAAAATGTATTAAAGGGAACCTCTCTTCACATTACAATGTAATTAAATTTTTTTAATCATATAGTAATAAAACTTAATATTGAATTATTGATAATTCTCTGTATAACTTTACCATTTATTTATCTATAAGACGTATTCAATAAGGACAAAAAAACATTAAAGAAAAGAACAAGTATTTATAGACAAGTTAAGATTTTTAAGCACGTGGCAAATATTTATACTATTGTTAGTTATAAAATATCATTAAATATTCATAGTACATTTATTATTTTATCAGAATATTTATACGTGAATTTATTTAGAATAGTAGTAAATATAGATAAAATATTAATATTTTTAATAAAAGCCTAGTAAAAATTTGCAATGATATATTATTAAATTGAAAAATGACAACTGTTCACGGGAATAAAACCCGGGATCTTTAGCTGAGTACGCCGATACAGTTGTCTCCGAGCTGTTCAGGATTCGTCCCGTGACCATAATAGTTCTTCACTCATATGGACGTGTAGAAATCGTCACCTTCATACGAGTGACCAATTAACATTTTCATTGCACGGTATTATTGGCGTCATAAAGCCCTCCCTAGTCGTTATATGATAGCTCGTCATCTTAATTGATCACTTATAATATGTAGCTGATGATTTATACACGTCCATCACAGACTCTGCCTTAAAATATGAGTGAAAAACTACCCTGAAAACGGCAACACTCCTCAATAGTTCATGGTTAGAGCATTGGCATACTTAACCAAAAGTCCCAGGTTCGATTCCCATGGCCATGTGTTATTTTTCAATTTAAGGAATATAATATTCAGATATGGCTAGAACCGTAATTACCAATCATGGTAGAGTGGATATTTAATCTGTTATTTACAAAAACAGTTTTGTATTTCAAATAGTTGAGGAGATATGAACCAAAATTGAAATATTTTGCCTATGTTAATATTTCCTTCAGAGTAATTTTCTTAGGAAAATGAGATTTGCCATTTTGTATGCAAAAAATGAATATTTTATTTGGAATATATTTTTATAAAACTGATAGTTTCTAAGCCCACAAAAAATAGCTGTATGTATTTAATAGCTTATTAAAACATTGTATTATATCATTAGATAGTCATTTAAATGTCTTAAAGAAATAAATGATCAAAGTTTTGTATATTCTATTCAAACTATGTCAAAGTGTCTCTTCATTAACATTTCTATTTATAACAAATATAAAGGGTACGACGCTATTGCTCACTAAAGAAGTTCTGTTTTCCTTCCATTTGCAATTTGATTTCCTTAGCAGCATCCCTTAGCGAGTCGCCTCGCTTCCCGTCGCAATATACTTTAATCTTCTTTAGGTGTATTTTGATATGTTTACTTTTTTACCCTTCTTTCACTCTTTCATCGGAAATAGCTCAGAGGTAAAAGGGTATAGACAACATTTTAGAATATTAAATAGAATCTTAGAGAAAAAAAATAACAATTCTGAAAACAAAACAAAAAAGATTTCTATGAGTACTAAAATTTATCATGGTTTTGGGATGATAAGCACGTTCAAATTTAAATATTTTATGAAACCGGAAACAATAAATATTTGATTAAAATAATATCCAATATGAGCAAATTGAAAACTTGGTTCAGTAATTACATGAATGTGTAAGCCCCTATTAAACGTTTTCAAAAAAAAAAATATTTTTTAGACATATTTTAAATAAATATAATATATTGAATTGAAAAATTACAGAAATCTAATCTGGTAGTTTTTGTTTTGAACGCTATATATCTAGACTTATTTACAGAATCATTAATCATTCATTCTTTTAAGGACGTGTGACACCTGTGACTTCATGGCAATTAGAATTTCCCATGTTTGTGAGTTAATATTTTATGCAGTGAGTTATAAAGCTAAAACGTTGAAACAAAAAACATAAATTCTTAAATAATTTAAAAAATATCCCTTTAGTTTCACCAAATTATAATTTTTGTCTTTAAGTAATATTTATTTAAACGTCTTTTTTTTAATCAAATTAATCATCTACTGCCTGTAGGAGATTTCATACCAGGATGTAGCTTAAAAAGTTTCGTTGAGGCATTATGTTTGTCAAGAATAGGAAACAAAATAAAGATTATTTAGAAAGCAAATCAATGTTTTCAATGTGTAAATAATATAGTGGGTGTGTAAACTCGTTATAGGAACAGGGTAAGTGTTATAAGCTGATAAATAAGAGGCCTCTCAGGGTGAACTGATAATTTTCTTCCCTCTCTTTCCATTTCATAAAACGGTGTTCAAGGGGATGTCAATTAAGCTGCAACCAACTTCTTCAAATAGCTCTGATAACTCCAAGAAGTTTGAATAATGTACGTAAGAAACTCATATCGTCCGATTACAATATTAATTTTAGTATATTATTTTAAACGTTGTACACGAAAGAGTTGAGCTAACAAGATATAGAAGTCTGTCACTATAAAATCAAAACAAATTTTAAAATTAAATACGAAATATTTCAGAAAATTTATATTACATTTATTATAATTACCATTACTTCAAATTATCCCAGATCACAAATTTTAAAATAATAACAACTACAATAATATTCTCTGTGACATAATAAGTCGTCAATAAAGTTACGTGAATATACTTATTAGTAAGAGTTTTTTTTGTCGGATATAAGATATTTTAATACCCTTTACGAATAGAATCTTTCTGTCTCATATAACAAACACACATTTTAAAAATGTAAAAACAACATGGAAACCTCTAGTATTGTAGCTTTACAAACGGTTTGTATAATTCCCTTAGACTTTGAAATGATCGCTTTGCACTGAATTTGTTTGGCTACAGGCGACGAAGCATCTTGCTACAAAATAAAACCTTATAAGCTTATTATGAGATGTTGGGAATATTAACGTACCCGTGTAAGAAAACTGTAAATTATATTAGGCTGTACAATGAAATATGTCCCTTTATTACAGCAGATGTCATCTTTAAAAAAACACAAACAAAACAAAATTTTTCTTAGAATATGATATTAGAAATAATTGCCAAGCAATGTTTTAGTAAGAGATTTTTAATATGAACATTGCACGTGGAAACAGCTATAATAAGATTTTTTTATATAATATTAAGGAAATAACACAGTATTTTGATATTACTTTGTCTTTTAGCACCACCAAGTCTGACTAATTGTTCCATTTATACATTTATGTGATAAATACGCTTATAGTTTTAGGGATTAGGAAGGCTATATTTAGAGGAAGTGTACCCTAATCTGCGTGGAGGGAGAGTGGAAAACCACCCTCATATTACCTGACCTAAATTAGAACCTTGATATCCTCGTCATCGACAGTCTAGTCTACTGCGTAAGTTGCTCCTTAAAGTTACGTTTCCTTCTAGACGGCTGACGCAGGCGGCCGCTGCAGAGGACTGATACACATGTTTAGCAATGGAGTCCTTTCCTTCTAGACGGCTGACGCATGCAGCCGCTGCAGAGGACTATTACACGTGTTTAGCAATGGAGTCCTTTCCTTCTAGACGGCTGACGCAGGCGGCCGCTGCAGAGGACTGCTACACGTGTTTAGCAATGGAGTCCTTTCCTTCTAGACGGCTGACGCAGGCGGCCGCTGCAGAGGACTGATACACGTGTTTAGCAATGGAGTCCTTTCCTTCTAGACAGCTGACGTATGCGGCCGCTGTCAATGGCTCTGGCCGCAGCGGTTCTATTCCTCTTGAAGCTGTCCAGACGCAGCCGTCCGTGTGTTCGGAATCCTTTCCTCTCATTTTTAAAGATGTTTATTTTACATGGGTGATTCGAAAGTGTTGTTTAGTGTGTTGGAAAATGAAAAGTTGGTGGAAACAGCTGCAAAACATCCATTAGTGTATGATTTAGAGAACCCTCTTTGCAAGGACTAGTCGTTAAGGATAATGCATGGAAACAAGTAGAAGATCAATAAGAAAGACCAGGAAAAGAAAGACGAAGAAAATGTATTAATAACAGTCTACATTTGTATCATGTAAAAAGTGTAAAATTGTTAAAAATAATTATGTTAACATTATTGAATGGTATTACGCTAGTAAAATATTAACATTATTATGTTTATAATGGTTTCATATTTAACTATATTAGACATATTTAATAATTTTATTTACTGTAATTATCTATAAGTATTTATTGGTAATAATCTGTTCCCCTGACTTAATTAGTTTGACATACAATTTTACCCTGAGGAATATTGGAGTATTCCATAAATCGCTCACATAAAACCCATCAACGTTGACGAAGCCACCAGCTATGACAAAGTGGCAACACATTTTGAAATAGTCTTTCTTTAAAAAATAGGATGCACATCAGCATCTCCCTCATCTAAACTCAGTTGTAATATTTCGTCATCCTCAGTATCTTTTAGCAGCAAATGAAGTAACAACTAATGATTTTCCTCATTGGGACGAAACAATACTACATTCACAGATCAATGATTGCACGCGACTGATGCACGGAAGGAAACAGTACTTGCGGCTAGGGTCGCGTGTGGTGGCCATCTCGAAGGAAACAGTACTTGCGGCTTGGGTCGCGTGCGGTGGCCATCTCGAAGGAAACAGTACTTGCGGCTAGGGTCGCGTGTGGTGGCCATCTCGAAGGAAACAGTACTTGCGGCTTGGGTCGCGTGCGGTGGCCATCTCGAAGGAAACAGTACTTGCGGCTAGGGTCGCGTGCGGTGGCCATCTCTAAGGAAACAGTACTTGCGGCTTGGGTCGCGTGTGGTGGCCGTCTCGAAGAAAACAGTACTTGCGGCTTGGGTCGCGTGCGGTGGCCATCTCAAAGGAAACGCACCTTTAGACCATGCAACCGAATTGGGTTTGATATTAATTAGTGATGGGCCGACACCTACTTTCCTCGATTCCGACACCTTGCTCAATACTGTCAATTCATCTTCTCGTTACTCGATACCTACATTATTCGATACCATTCAACATGAAATCAAATACGAAGCAAATGGAATACGGTAAAGAGATAACCTTGAAAGTCATAAATGATATGACTGACGATAATATTTGCGAATGGATAAAAAAAAACTTTGAACATTCTTAACTCGAAGTTTTTTTTAACTAAAAAGCTTTCATGTTTTAACTTTTATCAATTTCTTTTTTAATCGTATCACAATATCTATTAAATTAATTTAATAATTTTTTAAAGTGAAAATACATTTAGAATAAAAGATACATTGGCGACACTTGTTATGAAGACTATCGAAATTTAAGGTGACGATGCTTACAATAGTTAGTCAATAAATAAAAAATGAATATTTTATGTGAATTATTTTAAAATCAATCGAATAATAAAAGCCTAGCAACGAAATACGATGTAGTTGCGAGCTGGCCGATTCATTTGCTCACCACCTTGTGCTTATGTGGAATGTCTGGCCCCCGCCGTGTTCCGGATCCCATGTTAAACTGTAGGTCCTCCATTCCATCTCACAATCACCCTACCATTACACATTAGCACAAGTGCGTACAACCCTAACGGGTAGTAAGACGCGGTGCAAGTAATAATAATAATAATAATAATAACAATAATAATAACAATTTGCTCACCACTCCCTTGCGCCGAGGAAAATGGACCTTGTGAAGTGAATATTTACTCGACTATTTCAATACAAATTAAGTGTTCTCCTTAAGTTCATTGTCGAATTATGTTTCCCGTTGATAAATGAAAATCTACCTTGTGTCGACCGCGACCATGTTTATAAGCTGCAAAGGAATGGCCTTTTTTATATCGAGTTTCGAGCTGAGCGAACAGAATAATAGACCAAAGTAGAACTACGAGTAACTAATGTCTAGCCACTGACGTTCAAAATCAACCGTTCGAGGAGTCAACCGTGTTGAATACTGAAGAGTGGTACTAAGATTTTTAGCGTATAGTATCGATTATTGCAATACTAGTCGATACTATAGGTATTGAGGAATTGAGTATCGGAATGGGTTAAGCCCTAATATTAACTGATAGTAACCCACATCGGTGGTAAAATTATCTAACAGGTCACTCTCACATTAGAGTGTATTTCCGGTGACGAAGAGATCTGTTTCGTGCAAATGTGGCCACATTTCCATTCAAATTATATCGTCATAATATCTAATCCATTATCGTAAATATGCCGATATATTGAACGACACGGAGGAAGATACGAAAGACAAGTAATAATAATAACAATTTGCTCACCACTCCCTTGTACCGAGGAAAATAGACCTTGTGAAGTGAATAATTACTCGACTATTTCAATACAAATTAAGTGTTCTCCTTAAGTTCATTGTCGAATTACAGTTCCCGTTGATAAATGAAAATTGACCTTCTGTCGATCGTGACAATGTTTATAAGCTGCAAAGGAATGGATTTTTTATATAGATTTTAGAGCTGAGCGAACAGAATATTAGAACAAAGTAGAACTACGAGTAACTAATGTCTAGCCACTGACGGTCAAAATCAACCGTTCGAGGAGTCAACCGTGTTGAATACTGAAGAGTGGTACTGAGATTTTTAGCGTATAGTATCGATTATTGCAATACTAGTCGATAATATGGGTATCGAGGAAATTGAGTATCGGAATGGGTTAAGCCCTAATATTAACTGATAGTAACCCACATCGGTGGTAAAATTATCTAACGGGTCACTCTCACATTAGAGTGTATTTCTGGTGACGAAGAGATCTGTTTCGTGCAAATGTGGCAATATTTCCACTCAAATTATATCGTCATAATATCTAATCCGTTATTGTAAATATGCCGATATATTGAACGACACGGAGGAAGATACGAAGGAATAAAAATAAAAAGGCTTAGCAATAGGATCTGGGTTTGATTCTCTGTATGCCAAGAATGTATCAATCGGGAATTTGGGAGTTCCCCTTTCACAGCTATAAATTAACGGGAGGGGGTATAGTGTTTTGGTTTGTAATATAATTAGATAATTTTATTAGTCACGTGCTGATACAATCAGTTGGTTCAGATAGCGTAAAATAAATACCCCAAATAATAACTAGATTTTATTAGTGGTAGCTGTTTTTATTAACTATAAGTACAAATAACGCTAATATTAAAAGAAATTTAAAAAGTTGTTATATTAAGGATTTAAAAAAAGCGTATATTAATTTTTGCATCTAATTATAAAATCTCATTTCTGGTATTTAAAATCTCGAGTAAATAGCTTACATGGTTTTTACAAACGAACATTCTATTTAAAGTATAGTGGCTGACAACGAAAACCCTATTTTCCAAGCGAGTTTCCAGATTTTTGATCGTGTGTGCAGTGGCTTGTATTCTGTACTGTACAATCATTCATTTTTTTACATCACCATGGTAACCATGATCTGTGTATGATTTTTTTTTATCGAAAATAAAATATATATCCTTGATTAAAAATAATAACAGCTCCATTCAAGAATTAGTGGTATGTCGCAGCGAGTATATAAAGAGCTAGGAGACGGTTTGTTTTAAATCTCTCATTGTGATGTGAGGGGGAATAATAATATAAAGTCGACTTGGAATTAAACACAGAACGCTCTAAATCAATGGAAATTTGACTGCCTGCACGGGTAAACCTTTTACTAGAAAGTCCAGTGAGGCCATATTTTGTATAACTTTCCTAGTAAAAAGTTTGAATATATTTTAGCACTTTAATCTTCAACCATTTCTGTAACTATCAACGAGTAAAAAAGAATTCTTTCAACGACTTTTCACGAAACTTGATGTAATAATTTTGAATATTTATTAAAGATAACCAAATAAAACACAAGCGACTGATATCAAATAAAACCAATATAGTATCTGCCCACTGATCAATGAACTCTTGTTCAAAATTTGAGTATAAAATATTTCACTGAAACGAGAAATCACATGCTTGAATTTGGTGTTTTTGTTTTTTCTCGACTTATTCTTGAATAAGCTAGCCATTATTACGTGCAGTTATTCAAATAATTGCAATAGTAAACGTATAAAGAAAATAACTATAAAGTGGCCCTAGAAATAATTATAGAATTTTAATAAATAGTATTGTTTTAGTAATATATTTTGAGGAACATCATTATTACCATTGAACAGCGTTGCTATATTTGGATTGGATTAACTTAAATAAAGATATACTTCTTAATACAAATTGGAAGTAAAAGTTACTTATTACTGTATAAAAAACAAACTATTCTAATTTGAATGAGTCTATTAAGGTTAGTTTATCCAAAATGATGTTCCACTCTTTCTCCGCACAAGTGTAAGTAGGCTATGTATCTTCCAAATTCAACCATAATTCTACCCATTAGCGTACTTAGTTTATAGGCGTATGGACATAATAGATTGTAGGACATGGTGCTAAAATATTAATCTGAGTAAATATGCAATATAAATCTTATTTTATTCGACTATAATTGTTTTAAAATTTAGAAAATTACATAATATAAGCCTATATTTATTTAGAATTCACTATCTTTATGTTATTGTATAGACTTAATGAGTACGATTAAATTATGATAAAAAATTAATTTGTATTAAAGTTAACCCTTCTTGTTAGCCAAAATTGCTTAACAGCTGTGCTTAATTATTAGACTTTAATATATTTTAATAATGTTTATAATCTTGTTGATAAGGAGTAAT
>CABFOW010003876.1:5719-33803 GCA_902141385.1 Timema californicum
CCCCCCCCTTTCCAATCCCTCCCTCTCGTTCCTCTTTCCTTGCCGGCTCATTTACAAAGTGTACTTTACTACTCTGAACTATCATTCTACTTACTAATACCATGCTAATACTTGTATTTTGTTTGTAAATATCTTGACATTGGTGTACCCTGCTTTGTCACCTGAATAAACACAGAATAAATATATATTTTAAACATGTACCTAAGCACCAAAATGGTGGTGAGTAGTTAAATTATTTCTTTGTGTATTTATTTAGGTCTTGTTAAAACCGTAAATAAAGCAGTATTTTTTGTTTGTTGACATTGAATTTTGGTTTGGTAAAAATTATTTCAATTATTTAAACTGGTTTTGGACTAACTTTGCGTATCATTTGTGTTATTTTATATGCGAATTTAAAAAATATTTTTTTAAATTATAAACTCACAATTTTTTTAATAATGTGTATTTTTGTGTGTGAGATATTTGCATTATGAATTATGTTTGGTTATAAATTTACCTTGAAAAATTAATTGGTGCCTGCCGCAATGCCGTTAGCTTTGAATGTGCTTTAAGGTACAAAAAGGTTGGGGACCTCTGACCTAGACCAATAGTCTTGTATTTCAGGCCTTCTGTCAATACCATTCATAAAACACACACCTAAAAACTTCCATATTTCATAGTTCACATCTCTTGAGTAGAATGGTAATATGTGTGTTTAAAAGTATTGTTTAGCATATCTGTTTCCTTCATAAGATGACAAACTAATTCATCAGCTATAAAATATTTTCAACCCTCTTGTTCTCTAAATAATTTTAAGACCTGTACTAGCTGTAAATTTGAAAATATTGGGTTTTACATCTGAATTTATGCCCAGAGTATTTGTGTTTACAATTGTTGGATAATATATCCTGTCTGATAAAAGTGGAATTGTCATCATCTTCATCACCACAACCACAAATCACAACATCATTTTCGAATCACTATATCACCATCTAAAATACTTCTAGTATGACAGATGAACACACTATTTTCAATTTGAAGAAGCAATTTGTTAACCATGACAGCCTTGAATGAACAGATGTTAGAGCAACAAGCTCACTAAAATCAAAATGAACAGTCAACAAATGCATACAACCTGAACAGATAATAAGAGGTGGTGTAAAAAAAAAGTCAACAAAAAACAATGTTTCAAATCAACAATTACCTCACAATTTTGAGAACCAAGAAATATATTATTTAACAGCAACCACTGCCTACTATAGTCAGAGTAAGCAAATTGTTTAAAAAAAACCACTTAATTTACCATTACCTTTCAAAAGAGCTTTATTCTGGCTACATGATATTCCATCGTCTTCTAAGTAGAGGGGTGACGAATAAATATCAAGTGTAGTCACATCAAAAAGGTGGAGAGAATGTCTTACCAGGAAAAATGATTTAAAAAATCATGAAATAAAAGGGAAAGAAAAAAGAGCACTACAAAAGCAACACTAAGTGATGGTGGATTAACAAATGTTGATAAGAAAACGATGACATTTCAGAAGTAATAACAAAATACATAGGTAGGGCCTCATTATAATTATATCAGAGCCAATTATTTGCAAAAGAAGTGAAATGATTTTTATTTTCTGCACATAAAATCTTCTAGGTAGTTTACATAAGTGTTTTATAAGATTGTATATAAATGCCAACTATTGGATTATAGGATGTTAACATTAAGAACAAGTGTGTCAAGATTAGGAGAATTCAATCAATTTTGCTCTGCTTAAGATATTGTTAAAATACTACTAGGCCTACATAGCTAAATTAAAAAAATCCTTGTCTTTTGTTAACATAAAGTGATGTGTTTTACAAATATAGGGTTCATGTGTTATTAACACTTCTAGTGTGTACAATGTCTTTAGTCGTACATTTGTGAAGTGCGATGCAGTGTGTGCAACATCATCGGTTGTCACTAATTTATAATACATTTACAGGTTTGAGCTATTGTACTAGAGAAATTATCATCCTCCAGAAGGGTTTCAGTAACTGATAAATCACTCTTCAAAGGTTAATTAAATATCGTCACCCGAGAATGCAAGTGTTTTATGTCCAATTTTTCCCTTTTGTGTAAAAGAGCATACTAATTACACTAATGTTCTAGAGATTAGGAAGGTTTAATTTATAGTAAGTGTACTCACATTTGCAAGGAGGGAGAGTGGAATACTATTTAGGGAAATTTACCCTCATTACACCCGACTGGGATCGAATCCCGATTTCTCTCTCTTCGGCATTCTAGTTTATTGAGAGAGTAGTGCCTTAGACCATGCAGAATGTTCCAAGGTAGTAAATTACCGTTTTTGTAAAGGGTAGCAATGATCTTTGCTAGTGGATGGGTCCATGGTTTATGACAGGTGTGACACATAACATTACAAAGCAGAATTAAGTACAAGATCAAGGAAACATATTACTGAGTCATATGTTTTTTGAATAGTCTGTAGAAACCAAACATTCAGAACCAACTATATGTAGCAGAGGGGTGCAGCCTGTAGCTTATCCCCTTCTTTCAAGCCTAGCTAGAAGAAACAATACACTAACTTCATGATCACCATTTAAATAACAGATGATATTTAGATATAAACATGAAATATAACTAGCATTTGATTTAACAAAGACAAAATTTTACAGAATAGGCCTTAAGTTTTGAATGTTTCGGCACATACACAACTCATACATTGACTAAAAGATTTAATCTATAGCCTCTGAGTGAAAATAAGTTGACACATTTTTTTATGAGAAAACTAAGAAAGATAGTCTTAAGGGCCCAACATAAACTTTGTGGAATAATAAAATACAGTGATAAAGAATAGTTACGCTATTTGATTTTAGCACAACAGGAAAAAGCTGGTTACCACATTAGCGTGAAAATAGGTTAATACTCTTTCTTTATGAGATAGCTAAAAAAGACAGCATGAATACTATACTCAAACACTTGTAACTTTTCTAAAAGAGTTTTAAAGAAAGATAATTTTCTGGTGCACTATCGGTAGTAAAAACATAGTGACATATTAAAGCAATAGAATATTGGGACTAAATTATTCCCAGGTAGTAGTACTTGATTGATAATAGTAATAAATACAACTACACAAAACACTGATATGAAGAATAAAAAAAAAATCTCATAACATAGCTTTCTTCAACATGGAAACAAATTATGCTACCTCTCATACCTGGGACACTCTCTAAACCCAAATTAAATCATAAATTAATCACTTCCCCTGGCAACTAAACAAGGTTGAACCAAAGTGATAAACACATCCCCATAGTTAAATTTATATTTAAAAAAAACATATGAATACGCTCGAAACCCACCCTCGGCAACCTTCCGTGATAACTTGAGAACATCGACACAATTAACACAATACAATGTCCGGCTCTAAAATACCCTAAGAGAGCCATGTTGAAAGAGATCTCCTTGATAGTCTTCATTCAATGACAAATATCAGAAAAAATGTTTCCAGGGTTGAACCTCAGTAATATAGATTTGTGAGGTAGAAAAGGAACAAGGTGGGGAGGGGATAAGTTCAAAGCATGTCTTCTTAAGCAATCATACACATCGCTAGCTGGACAGGTCAAATATCTCTTCCACTTCTGCATAGCAATATCACCTATTGAGAGTTGCCACGTGCCAGTCCAGCATATCGATCATTCCCCTAGTCATATGGACATTTATGTCCAGTAGACTGTGTCATCAGTTATCAAGGATACTCCCAATTAGGCGCACAATTCCCCACCATTGCGCAGCAATCGATTGTCGATATAGGTAGTTATGGAAATGTCCACTATGTCGTCAGGCTTGGTTCAGCCGGTTAGCATCCCATGTAACCATTGTGTCAACCTTGGTAGTTGCAGCTGAGGGAATAGGTGGGATTTCCTCTGCTGTAAACCAGCGTCCACTGAAAGACAAACGTTATAGACAAGTCATGATAACAGTATTTGTTAAGAACATAATAAAATGGGCAAGGATTTCAGAGAATAATAAACATAGTAAGAGTACTAATTATAGTAGATATAGATAGGAACAATAGGTCAGATGGGTAATCACACTTGTAGCAAAGCTACATTTTGTTAAAAATAGGTCCACACACCTAGCAGTTATTGCATAACAAACACATATTTTTGAGTTGTCGGCATCTTGAATCAGATATCTAGATCTTAAACTATGTGCATATATTGTTTGACCTAGGTTAAAAGACTAATCCAGCCAAATGGCTAAGCTAAAACAGAACCTCTATTTTTTTGATCAAATGTCTCGGTTTTATCTAATTGTGTTTGTTTGCAACCTAATAGTTTAGTAAAAAAAATGATATGATAAAAAGTTTGTGTGTGGGGTGGTTAAGTTGCAAACCGCTATGAATTTATGCTCTCTTTTAATGTTCTGTGTCTTGTTTACAGTATCATAATTTTCCAACCAATTGGTCTAGTCAAATAAAATAATGATAAAACAATAAGTGATAGGCCTAATTTGTAAGCTATGCATTGATAGCCACATTAGAAATGTATATTTTTTAAATGTATTTTTAATAGTTTTGTACCTGAGCAGTTTAACCAGTTAAAAAAGACCAAGTGTACTACGCTCTATGTGTGTGATAGAAGGAAGGGGAGGGGGTGGAGGGTGGAAGTTAAGTGTATAACACCTTAACCTAAGCCTGTTTCTAATGTGCTCATGTTGACTCACATGCACATATATATGTAATAGTCTAATAATTATATGTTTTTAAGCTAGGCTTTAGTTTAATTGCCTATGTTGCTGGGTTTTTAATTCCTTTTTACATTTGTACATATGTATATGCTTAGGAGTTTTAATGTTTGATTGTTTTTTGATAAGATTTATGTTAAATATAGATAAAGCTGGTGACCTTTTGTAAACAATTTTATCATATGAATTATCACTAGTAGTTGTACTGTCTAGGGCCTACCCTAATCTTAAAGTGCTTTAGTAACTTAAAATTTCATTGGTCCTGATCCAGATTATGATTGCTTCCTTAGAAATGCTTACATTGCAACAGATTCACATGGTTGGCTATCTATTCAATGTATTCAATGTATTCAATGTAAGAAGTGAACTATCATAAGAGATATACAAAGTGAAAAAAAAAGTGTGTGATGAACAATATATTTTATTAAATCTGACTTTAATTTCATTATCATTTACAGGGATTCTGTCTAAATTAGTATAACTTTGGTATAATACACTAATTTATTAGGCCTGAACAAATTATTTCAGGATTTTTCCAAATTAAAGTGATATTAACTTCTCTTACTATTGCATTAAAACAATAAATGCTTTGTATAGGTACACCACATTAGTACAGTACAATTTTCATCTTAACACTACTACATCCATTACTGTTTCCAGCCTGTGGCCTGGGTAAGTTTTTTATTCAAGCCATCCACTTTTCATCTAACAACTAGAAAAGTTAGATTTACCTTTATGTAGGCCTATTATTTCACTAAGTCATGTAATATGTGGCTTTCACTTTTGAGATTCATAAAATAATACAGTAAAATGTTATCACTATTAATCACCAAAAAATGTGCTTATACTTTCATAATGACCCTTCATATGAAAATCTAACTAAACAATCTTTGTTTTTATCAAGCAAATTATATTTATTATAACATTCATCAGTAACCCCTTTTGGAATAATTACCTAAACTACTAACTTAATTATATTGTAGGAGAGAAAAAACTATATCTATTTTGGTTGGTCTGATTAAATTACCTTCTTTTAAGAAAAAACGTGTACTACCATTTCTGAATTTAATTTAAAATTGTAAATATTTTTAGTTGCTTAATGACCAATGGCATTTAAAAAAAGTATTTAACTTTGAAGAAGTTAGTTATGTGGTTTAATATGGTGTGAAAGATTTATAATATATGCATAGAACCAGAACATATAGTATTACACGATGTTACAAATACAATATCATATTGTTTATTTAAAACTGAGCATATCCCTTTTGGTGATATTTTAAGCTTTCATCTCTCAAGAGATGCGTTGATAGCCCTATACAAACTAGTAAATTCCCATAATTGTGTTGGTACTATTACTGGTTTGTCAACAACTGAAGTTTGGTTGGCAAGTCTGAAGAGTGGGTCACATGATTCCTTTACCAAGAACGCTGAGATAATAACTTTAATGAACATTGGACTGGACGTGACATAGACAATCAAAGTTAAACTGGTCTACAATAATTAAGAACACTACTTTAGCTATACTGATATTCCATAACATATTTTGTTTTGTGATTTAGTTGCTAAAAGTTATATTATAATGGTATAGTTATAATTTTAAAAATTTATTTTTAGTGAATATATGCCCAAATCCACCAATCCATTACACATTGTGAAACTGATCTGTCAAGTATTGATTAGCAATTAACTGATAATTACAGAAATTAGTGTTATTATGAATTTTTCAAGCCCTTTTACACAAACTTTCTGGCATTTGGAGTAATTTTATCAGCTGTAGTTGCAGTACATCAATTATCAGGTGCAATCAAATGGTTAATAAATTATTATTATTATTATTATTATTATTATTATTATTATATATACCAAGGACTAGGTTAAATCAAATGCCAATACTAAATTTGACAAGTTTTGATGTTCAGGAAAATTTGTGATCCAAAAGTCATGCAACCCAAAGAAAAAAACACATTTTGTATCATGATATACAAATCTAATGTGAACCAAACCATATGCATACCTTATAATATAGAAGTCACAAAAGTTTTTGAAAGTGTGATCCTTCTCCTCTGTGAAACAAATTCACTCTTTTAATCATATTTCTTAAATGAAACCAGGCCTCTTTGAAGAAAATGTCCAAGATGCTGACACACTCCTTCACAAATTCTCAGAACTATTCACAGTATCACAATCTTTTACCTTTGTTTGGTTCCTTGCATTCATGGATTGTGTATATTCTGTAAGGCACAAGTTTCAGCTGCCTCATACACCTCTGCGTTGTCCAAAACTCAATCCAGTCTGCTGTGATAATCTTCTTGAGGACTTTTTGGGTGACTGTTTAAGCACTGCAGTAGGCCTACCCCATTCAAGTCTTCATCACTCTGACTTGATGGCTGTCCAGATTGCTTCTTGCCACTCATGCAGCTTATTTCACAAAAACAGTGTACAATTAGTTGTATTTTTGATTTATTCAGCATGCACAGTTCTGAAAAACTACGCCCAAATGATTGTTGGCATTCCATATACAAATTCGTCTTAAAAAGTTCCAGAGTGAATATTCACTCTGCTCGTGAAAAACTCATCTTATACTTTCAAATGCTGTAACTCAACTGGTAGACATAGCGGATGTCTCAAGGTCACATTGCCTATACAACACCCGACCGACATTACAGTGTTGCCATACATGTAAATAACATGTTCTTTTTACATGCTCTTCTGTGAGAAAAGTCCTTGGAAAAACAAGGTTGCATGACTTTTGGGTCACCTTGTATCTTGGGAACTAAAAAAGCTAAAGTCTGGATTGATTTTACTGCTATTAAAATGGACATCATGCCTGAGTGGCTGAAATTCGGATTGGGTTTTATTTATAAATGCAGTCTTTAAGCCTTTTAAAAGTTATGAAGAGGTTATGTGCCTTAAATGTCAAACCATAACATATTTATGAAAGTATGGTATAGTTTTTTACTTGTTTTAATTACTTATGTAACTTTTATTTTACAATTATGTATTTTATTTTATGTGATATTACTTAGACAATGCTAAGCTAGTTTAATAAATAGCAATTATTGTGATTTTTTTTTAAATAGTTGAAACAAAACTTTGCCTGCGGTTTTCTTAAAGCATAGCCTTGGTTGTATAAAACACAGTTCATTGCCAAGGTAAAAGAGGGAGTTCTGTAACCCCATATACATTAGACAAGATTGTTAGGACTTCTTTAGTTTAGCTTCCTGTTTTCAAACAGCATGTCTTGGGATTCACAAGCTGGTAGGTAAAAGCTATTACTCAAATCACATTAGTGTTGCAAAATGAACAAATGTTGATTTTCAAATTTAATTCACATGACTATGGGAATGCAGCGCTGGAGTAGCATCTTGAATTTTTGAGCGTCCCCAATAGTGGAGTATTTGACTTTTTTTATAGCGGTAATAAGGGATCTCAAATTATAGAAGGAAAATATTGATACAATGTTAATATAACTAGCAAATTATGTTCTTCTTTATTTGCAGAAAATTGGAAAAAAAATTAAAAAAATGCCAACCATTAGCAATGAAGTTCCTTATGGTATTCAAGTAATTCAAAAACTCAATCATCATTGCAATGGAAGAGTATCAAACAGGTTACTATGGTAAGTTCTAGATTTGATTCATTTTAATGATATATTGTTATTTTTTGCATGATCTCATAAGCTTGCAAAATAAATGCCAAATTGTTACAATTTATTTAATGTGGATTTTGATTCTCATTTTTTTTTCTCAATTCTTATTATAATATTATAAAAATAAATCTACTGTAGAGTCTCGATGATTTGAGTCTCAGAAGTTTGAGGTTTCATTTAATCTGAGCCAATTAACTGAAAAATTGTTTCGATTATAGATAGTGTACATGTTGCATGTGATGAGTTGGTTGATAAAGGGTTTCTGAAAAAGTATCCCTCCTCCGGTTCTTATTGGGTGGGGGAGGGGCATTCTCCCTCCCCCAAATGGTCAGGCAACGGACGAAAAAATTTGAATTTATTCAAAATAAACCCATCTGAGCAGATCAATGGAAAAGGCGGCATGAAAGGAGCTACCCAGGCGTACGAACAAGAACTTAAAATATAGCAGGAAGATTCAGATTGAGGTATTGTAAAGATTGCAAGAAGTAACTGGCATTGTCATTGTTGCATCTAATCAAGACATGGCTGAGGACAACTATGGTGGAAAGCAGACTTGTTGGCTAGGCTCTTATGCATGTCCACAATTATATCGTTTTAGACCCACAAGTAGTTTAGTGGTTTTCCATAGTTATTCAACACATAATGGTCACATAAAAGAAAATCTTTTAGCACACATTTAAGTAGTATTATATAAATGTTATTATAAATAATGATTTGATATATTTATATTTCCATTTATCTATATCTTATTTCCAGGAGTCTTAAGATGACCTTAAAACACCTCTTTTGAGGGTTAGATTTAAAAAAGAAATCCACAAAAGATTCATCCCCAACTTGGTGATATTCCATATTCTGTATCCCACAACCCCCGATAAGAGCTTCCCTAAAAAAATTATTGCTGGATTCGCCCCTGTCTACAACGAACATTAGTTAATCCCAAGTGTTAAAATACTGTAGTATTTTTTTCAAGAGCATTCAAAACATTAATTCATTCTAGAATTCTTAAGGCTAGCCTACAATTCAAATTGCCAAAATCTTCATTGATTGTTTATTGATTTTATAATAGGCTAACTATTTTTTTAAATATAGTTAAAAATATTCTCAAATTTTGACTTGATTTTAAAGAATTCTTTTTAAATAATTACATCAACTTAAATGGTTATTTTTAATTGTCTATAAACATTAAAAAATGCCTCTTAAATATGTGTAATGTCAAGTTTCTAAAGTAAGCCGGAGAAAATATCCTTTAATAAACTAAAGAAAGATGGATCTACTTATATTCTTAAAAATAACTTGATGGGCTTTAATAATGTATTTACTTATAAATGATAGTAATAATGATACATTTATTTAGGCGAAGATAAGGCTGATGCCTTTTATTACACACATCCATTTATTTAAAATTTATAAACATAGATATGTAATAGTCATATAATAATTTAAAGCTAATTTATAATATGCATACAAAACAATTCAAATACTAAATACAATAATCTTTACAAAATTTAGTAAATCTATGAACGGACTAAAATCTAAATAAAATAAAGTAAACGAAACTAAATAGAGGAGAAAAAAAACCATACACAGTCATACAGACATTTATATCTCATAGATAATGAGTATACTTATTTACATACTTAAATATTTATAATAGTGTAAGAAAATATTTTAACACGGTAATAATGTTGATCAAATTTTTAGTAACATTATAGATTAAATAACAATTCTATACATTACTTGTAAGACATGGTTAAACGTTTTATTATATGAATGTATGAAAAAGAGAAACCTTAAGAGTTCTAAGAATAAAAGTGCATGTTTAAGTCTGTGTATGGATGTTGTTGAAGCATAGGGAGTGTGCAAGGAAAGGGAAGTGTGGAGAACATTAGTTAGGATGGGTTAAGTACAGAGTTTTTGTTTTTTGAGCTTTATGCACAATTAATTGCCTACCCCATAAGATTTAATATTTAGCACCGCATCTTACTACCCGTTCGGGTTATATGCTTACCCCATAAGAGAACGGTGTGGTCAGGTAAGTAAGTATCTATGTAACTACATTATAATAATAATTTTAATTCATTTTCCTTTATTATTCTTATAGTAATAAAAAAAATATAATGATGTTAATGTTAGTAATAAAAATAATGATGATAATACTTCACACACACATTAATACTGTATCCCCACATGTCTACTCACATTGAAGACCAAGACTTCTGGTAGATGTTGAGCAAGCTTAAGCCTTAAGCGGAAAAAAAACAACCTTACAGTGGTACCAGTTTTAATATCTAGGTCAAGACCATTCCAAGAGAAAGCAGTTAAAGAAAGTGAATAGAAATTAGATTTGTGAAGAAGGATATAAAATATGTGTGGGTGTCATATGGGTGGGTGCTGGGATTATGATGAAAATGGAAAGGGAATAGTCGTAAAGAAAGGTATTGAGGAGATCCGGTTGAGATTTTCTTTTGTCTTTAAAGACAAAGTTAAAGTTCAACAATCAAAATATTAAAAAACTATATTGCATTAGTCATAGTGAGGTATTGTTAAAGTTAGAAAAATTAGCTTGGTTTTAAACAGCAGGAAGAATGTTCTTAGGTGACTTTAATAAATGAAATGACACAAATATACTTTTTGCAAAAATTAGTTAATTGGGTTGATCATGTGGGAGAGTATCATTAATATTGTAATGTAGGGCGTGCGTGACCTGGGAGAGTCACGGGGGCTGGCCACATGTCACCATACGAACCACGAGTTCTTTTAAGAATACTGGAGTGAGTTGCTGATTAAACACACATGAAAATGCCCACGGAATATTCAAGGTTTTAACTATTAAAACTAGAACATACACACACACACACTGATAACTATACATCTAAATTAATTACAACTAAACAAGTTATTAAATAAAATAAAAAGAGTCTTAATCAAGTCTGTAGATTAATAAACCAATAAGAACACACGAAAATAGAACTAAACTAACTAAACAAATTAACATCTATAATATATGTCATAACTATTCAAATATTAAATTTGGTCACAAAAATGTTCATTAAAACAGTAGTCCACAATAACAACAAATGTCTACATCACTTGTGTACTTAGGCCAACACTTGTCCCACACATGATACACTGCAATGAACCGCGATACACAAACACTGGACTCACCGACCCACCTGCGGACACGTCGACCTGCTCGCTGGTCATGCTGGCTCACACAATGGACACGCCGGTCCACAATTCGCACTGGGGACTCCCGGACTCACTAGTTGAGAACCAAGAACTGAGCACCTCTGGCTATCGATGATCGTGTATATATAGGGGTGGTCCCAGCTAAGGGTCTCAAATCCTCCACTTCTAGAATACTAGGCCAGAATTAAAAGGAGCCAGACCCTTCCAGACGTATGCCCCGTCCTCCCCCCTGTCCTCTCTAATTCCCCAGCCAAGTGAGAAGGCCACTGCCTACCTGCTATACAAGGAGGGAGACAGAGAGAACAAGGAGCGCAGCCAGGGTAATAATAAGTACATTTTTATTCAAGGTTATATTATGGAGATTGAAAAAATAAATAGTAGACTTAAGTGTATTTAAAGCTAAAATAGTAATTTGAGATTTATCAGGATTAACAAACAAGTCCTAAGTTATCCATTTGCAAGGGTGTAGAAAGGACATTTTTCCAGGTGGGGTCCACTTGAAAGTTAACGTGATAGTGTACATAATTTTGGATACTTTTTTTTTAGTAATGCTTCTTATTACTTGTTTGTGTTATATGCTAATGTACTAATTATGCTAAGGTGTTTGGGATGAGGAAGGTTGATTTTATAGGAAGTGTACCCACAAGTTTGTGGAGAGAGACTGGAAAATCATTTGGGAAATACCACTCTTAGAACAAATTACCAAGATTTGAACCTTGATCTCCCCGTAATTGGCAGTCCACCCTACAGCGAGTGTAGTGCTTAAGAACCTTTGGTCATCAAAGGGGCTCTTTGGTGACATTAAAACTATGTCAATTTTTATTTTTAGTTGTGAGCCTTAGGTCGACAGAAATTATTTTAGAACTTTGTTTGAAACTTTTAGTTAGAATATATAATTTAATTATTAATTTCAGTAGAACTCCCAACTATCCGGTCTAATTGGGTATTAGACTGATTCGGATATGCGGAAATCTGGGTAATTGGATGTAGCTCAAGAATAATTAAGAAAAAACTATGTCTGACAAAGTAAAAACTCAATTTTTATTGGTAAAAACTAACTAAGCAAACATAAGTAATGTACTATTAAAATTATGTCTAGGTATTTAAATACATTTAAAAAAATAATTAAAATACAGTATTAATTTCATACAAACTTATTTTAGTAATTATGTATAATGAATGTATATACCTATACTCTATTTTACTTGGAACATCTCGAATAGTGTAAGTTGCTTTGCAGAAGTCACTCGTTTCCATGCCGCAAAATCCCACAGGCACTTGACAGCAAGCATTTGTACACCTCCCCATTTGATTTGCCGTTCCATCCACTTTAAGGCGTTTTCAAAACACGTAAAAGATTCTTCGTGCGTATAAACTGTTTCATCTTCCGTCCCTTCACCAGTTTTGTCATCGTCCTTTTCATCTCCTTACTGTTCATCTACAACACACTCTAAGATCTCGTCATCTGTCATTATCTGGATTTGAGTCACACATAATCAACATTGCATTCAGAACATCCAGAGATTCCCTTCGCATTGTTCACAATTTCATCCACGCTCACTTCCTGTTCCAATTCATTAGCCTTTCCTTTTTGTTTCTCCAATTCAAGGTGTTCTTTTGTTGATGTGCCATTTATTCTATTCCAAGGTCGTTTTAGTGTCAAGTTTTCAACCAGGTTCCAAGCTTCTGCAATCATATAACAGCAGTCTTTCATATTTATTTTCTTGTACAAATCCAGAACACTATCTTCACTTTACTTGGCCAAGAGTAACTTATGGAGGAGTTGCCTTTGGTAGGGTCATTTGGTGGACTCATTTTCACTCTGGTCCATGAGTTGCAGCAGACTTGTGACGTTTGGTGGCAAGAACATGCACTTATAGTGTCCATTTTCTCTCTTGAGAAGCTCAATTGATGGATGAGTTGGTGCATTGTCAAGTAAGAGTAGCGCCTTTCCCGATTTTCCAGTTTCTGCTTTAATTTTTTTTACTTCATGTATAAAAGTTTTGTACCACCATTCCAAAAAAATTTCAGCCGTCATCCATGCATTTTTTTGATGCATGTAAGTCCCTGAAAAATTCTGTACATTTTTAAAGCATATTGGTTTCTTCGATTTTCCAATCAATAGCAAAGGTAGTCGCTGATTACAGGTAGAGTTGGCACAAACGAGCACTGTGACACGATCTTTGCTGACTTTATGTCCTGGAGCAGTTGGTTTCTCTTTTGGAAGCTAACACTTTTCTTGACATTGTTTTCCAGTTAAGACTGGTTTTGTCAGCGTTTTAAATAAGGTCAGGATCGTGAAAACCATACCGAGATTTAAAGCTTCGCAACCAACCCTGGCTTGCCTTAAAGTCGGTCCCACCACCAAGTTTTTCACAGAACATCATCGCTTTTTCACATAAAATCGGCCATGAGATCTGTTGTCAACTCAAATGTTTTTGCAGGAAACACTTGTAAATAGATTTTTCAAGTTTGTCGTTTTTTGTATTTTTCATCATTTTTTTTAAGAGCTCCCGTCCTCACTTTCTAATGCACTCATAAAGTTTAAAATCTTCGCACTGTTAGATTTAATGTCAGAAATTGTAGAAGTTCCTTCACCAAATCGCTCAGCCAGTTGTTTACCAGACACACCTTTACTCAACTGATTTATAATTTCAACTTTATCACTCAATGAAAGAACAACACGTTTACGTTTTGGGCCCATTTTGAACCCAAGTAAAAACTCACTCTGAGTATGAAAAAGTACGATGCATAAACACAGTGCAATACATTAGCGCAAACTGACAATGGCTGAGGAGTGAGGGCGGAAGGGATGCATGGTGGGGGGTTTGAGTCATGTCCCATCCCCCAGCCGGTGATCACATGCTCTAGGTAACTAGGGCACATGAAGGTCAATGACCCGAATTCTCGCCATTCTTCTAACGATTTATTAATTTTTGTATTTTCCCCCAAATCGATTTGGATAATTGGGGATCCCGGTGATTGGAGGCCGGATAATTGCAGTTCAACTGTAGCTGTTATGTAAGCACAAAGTTGTTCTTTTGAACTATATTCACAGAAAATAACATTACATGTTGCCGTGGAATTATAGGCATATAAATATTAATAGACTATATAATATTTATTATATGTGTGATTGTGATTATATATTATGATTTATGTATATTATATTTGTACATAATATACATAATCCCAAATGTGATATATAACTCCATTAAGGGTTGAATTTTGAAGAATAAAGAATTAACTATCGCTCTTTACCTAAAAAAGAACCTCCCTGCCAAATTTCATCTTTCCAGCTCACAGGGTTTGGAGGATACATAAAAGCCATCCCCTCCCGCTTCACCTCCCTAGGGGATGAATTTTGAAAAATTCCAAATATTCTCTGGTTCGTTACCTTAAAATAACCTATTTGCAAAGCTTCATCTTTACAACTCAAGCAGTTTGGGAGATAGGGGAAAACCACTCCCTTCCAACTTCACCACTTTGTGGGTTGAATTACACAAAAATCTCTAAACTCCTCAAACACATATATTTGATTTTGACAAAAAACACTCATGTCAAATTTTGTGTTTCTAACTCAATCAGTTTAGGAAATACACACACCCTTTAAGAAAGCTACCAACCCTGTTTTCATCCTTAAGGATACGAATATCAAAAATTCGTTGGATATATCTCTTAGATTTTTATGATGAATACTCATGCCAAACTTCACCTTTTGTCATATAAATAAATGCATATACCCTAGCATAATGCAGTGTTGGTGGTGTCAGAATTGGTGGTATACTGGTTGTTGGGAATGAGAAGTATGGAGAGGTGTATGCTAGACTCTAAAATATTAAATACTATTTTTAGTCAAAGCTGTGTGCGTTTGATTGTAAAATACTACACGACGAGCCTAAGAGGAATGTAAAATTGGAAAATAATTGGTTTTTGAAATATCATTTACTTTCTCAGAAATGTAATCTATAAGGCATTCTCGAGCTAAGTTTACCTGAATGACAGCTCGAAATGTTCGCCAACAGCTGACATCTATCACTTTGGATGAGTGTAATGAAAACAGATGGTAATATATTAATGTGATAGTTAACAACAATGATTTAGGCCAATATTGTTTATATATTTATTTTAGGTCGGACACAAAGTTTATTTATCGTTTTATTCCACTTAAAAAAATATTCACACCACTTTCACAAAAACTTCTAACGAACATAGCCTCAAAATGGCGACTGACGAATTTAAACCATATGCTTGAACATAACGGTAAACAAGTTTTTTTACAATGATGCGAACACGCAGTTGATGAAAATACTTTATTCAGTTAAATATTTCAAAATACGATAAAATAATCATAAAATCATGTATTGTATGTAAAAAAATGACAACAATTTTCTCTTTTCCAAGTAAATACAATGCCTGTATTAAAAGGTATTGATGTGTGCACTATATTACACAAAATCAGTAACGTTCCAAAACGAAAAATAAGTACTTTTAATTATGTTTAAAATATTGTTTCGAGTTGGACAAAAAGAAATTATTTAAAAAAATGAAATAGTATGAGAAAACTTAAGTTTACGTTATTTTAAATGTAATATATAACAGGTAATTAAAGATCTTTACATTTATAACAAAACTGTGATCTTTTACAAGTGTTGGCAACCCAAAACCTAAACATATGATTTTCGAACTGTCATCCAGGTAAAAACCTATCGTGAATGGAATATACCCGTACCTACTTGTAAAATATATAGATTTCTTGACATATGTTACTATATAGACAAATGCAGATTAAAAAAATCCTATATATAAAATTTCAGTTGAACATTTTATGCACTAGAGCTGAGTCGCTTAATATATTTTATAAGCAAGCCAAATTACATGTTCATTTTCAAATGGCGGGTCGAATCAACTCAATAAATAAAATAAACTTTAATTTACAGTCGGCATCATGCAAATGGTGGGTTCTTCCTTTGGGAGTTAGTTCCTCCCTCACCCCCTCTTTCCAAAAACATCACTAATAATTCATTTTTATATTGCTAGACCAGGGATTGGTGAAACTTTTCCGACCAGTGTGCCACTCGGGGACTTGATGAATTTTGGACTAATCTATTGTGTCACCTATTATTTAATTTTTTTAATGAGCCTTTTAAACAAAAACTTTTTTTAATCTCCACATCTTACATTGTTCAGGCTAAACATATATTTGATAATTGCTCTAATGGGGTAGTGATAAGTAAGGAAACATTTTAGAGATAGTCTACCCACATTTGCTTGGAAGTAGAGTGGGGAAGACCTTTAGGAAAAACCAGTATTGATAGACCCATTGGGGATTCAAACCCTGATCTTTTTGTCATCTGCATGCCAGTCTAATATTAATTTGACATATTGCATTTTGATAATCATATATTATGTTCAGTTCAAACCGTGTTGCCTTCACCAACATAAAAGATGCACTTAAGTACAAGTCAAGACAATTTATAACTGTTTACTTCAAAAAGTACTGTGTGACATGTCATGACTCAAAGTTTTATTGACTTCAAAAACTTAAATCACATTGGAAAAAAGTTTTATATGATGTTTAATTTATTTTACGTCGGCGTACCACCCAAATCGTGTTTGAATGCCACCTGGTGGCATGCTTGCTATAGATTTGCCATCCCTGGCCTATACTGACATCACGATTTATGAGCCCTCAAAGGTAAAACCATCACACTCATAAAACATTAGCCTAATTAGTACAAGTAAGATTAACCAAACTGGTAGTGAGATTTGGGAGAGTAAAACTAATAAAAAAAAGTCTCACCTCTTTTGGTGCCTCTGCTGGTTATTCTTTTACATGCCAGGTGTCAAGCATATATTTCTAACTAACACAAATATTTATTACATTAGTAACAACCAACAAGCCACTAGTATAATAATACTGAATCCTTTCTCCAAAACCACATACCGACAAACACACAACCTTTAACTACACTCAACACTGTACTAACTAGTAATGCGGAGCTGTTCAAATTTTGTAAATGGTTTTGCAATTTTCATAGTTAAAAAATAGTGTTTTGTATACGTAGGTGTGTTGAAAGAGAAGATAGGGGAAATCCAGGTATTCAACCTATATAAGCTGTTGACTTCATTTCTTACAGTTGTCCTTTTAAGCTACTGTTTCCGCTTACAGATTCCTAAAGTAATATCTTACAATTGAGAGCAAAAATGTTTACCTACTGTTCTCAGACCCCACAACTCAACTAATACCAAGAAACATCCTTTGTTTTCCAATACGTGTTTGAATGTAGACAAAAAAAAAGTATTTGAAATATTGTCAGAGCTAATTTTACAATCAGAAGTGTTACAAGATGCATACTGAAGGGGAATTTTAAAATAATGATTAACTAATATTTGGTTTAATGCATTTACATTAAATTGTAGTAAAAGTAAAAAGCTTTCCTTGTTAACATTTTTGTGTGTATACGTGTACCCCCCTTTAGGGTGGTCCAACAAATTCCAGGGGGGGTCCGTGTTAATATCTGCATTTAGTAGTGCAAAATAATTATTTAATAGCTGTACAGATGAAGATAAATATATTTTGAAACTGTCTGCATGCAGATGATGTTTGGCCTCCTAAAGACAAGTCAGTAGGTCATTAATAAACGAGGAAAACAACAGCATTCCAGGAACTGATCCTTGTGGTATGCTCACATCTACATTAGCTAACTAGAAAAAGCTTTACCAATTACAACACATTGTTATCATCTAGATAAGTATGAGCTAATTCATTGAACTTATTTTTCGAAAAAACTAAAATATAATGATAATCTACCAACTTATATTTTACAGTGGACAATATTAAAAGCTTGACTGAAATTTAAAAGTCTAAGCAAACCAAATTGTTTAGTGTCCAGTCTTATGTTATCTGAAACATTAATTAATGCCATCACTGTGCTATGGTTTGGTCAAAATCTAGATTGGTATCCATCCACTAGATTGTTTGCAGTTAAAGTCATATATTTTACTATGCACTTTACATTATAAGGCTTTGAATAGAGTTATAAAGCTTCTTGTTGGTCTATAATCTTTTACTGCACAAGGGGAATTTATCTTTAAGATAGGTTTAACAAAAGCATTTGTCCACATAGTAGTAATAAGTTCAGTGCTTAGATAGTGATTAAAACTATCATTGATACGGTCAAGGACATAGGAAATTACTGTCATAAATAGTGTTATACAGATTTTATCTTAACCTACCTGATAAAATGTTAGTATTTTGATTGTTTTTTTTTAGCTTCACCTCTTACTACCCATTTGGGTTATTGGCTTTTATTGTATTAGATACTTCAAAGGGCAATATAAGCTCTAAACAAAATATATACAGACTGTACTTAAATGTTAAGGGGCTGACCTTTAATTTTTTTCTTTATTTGTTATCAACAGAGCTTGCTCAATATCAGCGTGTTTGATTGGCTTATCTTACTCTAATTCAGGATGTCAGGATTTTAGTTATAATCTCGGCCAAGTGCACTCACTACATAAGTAGCTTTCTTTCCTATATTTAGGTGAATGTTAGTGCATTTACTCTTAATTAACATGTTTAATCTCTTCACTATTAGTTTATTTTTTGGGTTAAACAAATCAATAATAAAATAAAATTAGCTTTTTATATATGCCTTAACTTATCTTGTGTTTATTTTTTTCACTGTAATTTTTCTTTTCATGTATGTTTGGACTTTGCCTATCTGCCAAATAAACAAAAAAAATGTAAATGCTTTCTTGTGACTAGAAAATTAGTCCTATAAATAATATGGCTAATTAACACATTTAGTAATCTCTATTTTGAGTACTATAAACCTAAGTCAAGTTAAATAACCAACTCCACAAATAAACTTCTACATTTTTATTTACCTTAATATTTCCATATTTTCATAACTAGTAAATATAAAATACTTTTTAAATATTTGGGCCGAATATGAAGTTTGCAGCAATGGCTAACCCCAAAAAGTGTTTCTTCCACCATTACATATTTATATAGACTCATTAAAAACTTTTTGGAAGGAATTTACTAAACAGGTCTTGGTTTCAAGTACTTAATAGAGATGTATCCAGGCTAAAGCAATGCTGAATTGAAACAAGGAATACTCATTGAACCTCATACTTAAATAAAGATGCAGGAACTAACCTTTGATAAAAAATTTAAATCATTTGAGGCATATAACCCGAACGAGCAGTAAGACACAGTACTAAATTAAAAAAATCATTTGAGATAGCAGCATGGATATTTTTGAAATATGTCAAGTTTTTCTACTTTATTAAAGCAAGAGCTGCCAAATGCCATTAAAAATTCACTCTCTGCACTATCATTTGAATTCATTTTCTTCTAAAGTGACATACAGAGACATTGCTTAAATGAGGATATATATCAGATGGGACAGCGTAATAAAGATATATGGAACAAATTAATAATAAGTGACTAATTTTAGTTTCTTCATTGAGACAATTAAACTCCTTATAAAAGAAAGTGTAGTGGAAAGGATCCTTATCGTTTCAAAATCTATTGTCTAAACTGGAAATATTTATTGTTCTTGTATAAAAATTCTTATCTATTCATCTTGAAACTACTGATATTGCTGTCTACCTCGGTGGTATTGGGGTAAAATTCTTGCTTGCTTCAGGACCCAATGATCATGGGTTCAAACCCAGTCACTGCCGATTGATTGTACTTGGGTGATAAAAATCCGTGAGACAACTTCCTACTAAGGTGAAATAGAGCCGTTGGTCCTGTGTCAATTGTGGAATGTAAAAGAACTCTGGAAGGTATGGGAAATACCTTTCCCAGCAAAATTGTTTGGTCCTTTTGCTCTCGCTCATAGAAATTCTTCTGCGTTGATATAATCAGTAGGTTCAGAAAGTGTACATTAAATATCTCAAATAAATAAGTAAATTAATACTGATATTGTTGCATTTTCAGCTTACTTTAGCATTCCATAATGCATTTGGACAAATATATTACAGTATGGGGAGCTAAGACTTAAATGCATGCATAATATTGACATAATTTAAAATCTGATTGTAATGGCAAAAACACTATAAGTGTTTTTTTGGAATCTGCATGCTAAATTTAGAAAAAAACAAAACAGTAAAATAGAAAAACAATTTTCAATTTTTAACTAACAAAAAAGTTTTAGTCCTGTAGTAAATCAAGACACTAGAAACACAAAGGTCATGTTAGCACACTTACAATTTGCTGAGTTTGAAATGAAATGGAAAAACAACCCTAATATTCTACATAATTAATTAATAACTAGTGTTTCAATGCCAGAATATTCACTATAGCTTATAATCGAGTTATTGTCTGTTGCCCATTAAGTGATTGACCTTGAAAGCTACCTTATCTAGGCCCCCCTTCCAACCTCCCACAACCAAACATATCTCCTCTCTCTATCTCACTCACTAAAGCAAGCTACAGTTTGATTTCGATAGGAAAACAGTAGAAAATTTCTGGAAAAGTTACTAGATTTCAAAATGTATCCCTCCACCAAAAAATATGATTTGAATGGCCATATGTTTAGCAACTGTCACTTTTGACAGGCAAAGTTTTGAAAACAAGAAAAGTTATAATAATAAAAAAAATGTCAATTTTAATTTTTTTATAAAAGATATTAAAAAAAGCGATTTTATTACTTTTTTTTCATATGTGTATTAAATTAAACATTAAAAAGAGAATAGAAGGGCAAGGCCTACACACTTATCAGGAAACTGTAGACCTCATTAAAACATACTACAAGTCATAATTATGCAATTTTTGAGGTACATCAGTCCTCTTCAACAGAAGAGAGTAAAACTCAGATGGGACTATTCACTATGACATATGTATATTATTAATGGTTAGATAATATAATATGTTGGATGTGTAAGAGCTTAACTTAACTTAACTTAATGTTTTGTTTGATAAGGTAATGATTTCTAGATTAATTTAATGTCCATAAAAACATGTTAGCAAATTTAGGAGTTAGTTACTATCACACCTGGACTTGTCTAGAGGTGTAACAAGAACTTATTCCGCATCATCACCAGAGTTGGACTCATCTTGATCATCATCATCACCACCTAAGTTGATTATTAAAGGTTGGTGTGTCTGTTGTTCGCATCCATCTTTGTATCTCTGTCAGGTGACCTGGCGGTCTAGGGGTAAGGTGTCAGACTTCTATGCTGGCGGCCGGGGTTCAATCCTCGGTCCCAGCACAGATTTATCTGATTACCAAACCCTTCCTTCATCTCTGACAAGACATCTTGTGAATGTGGGGAATGCCAGGCCTCCACCGTGGTTCGGATTCCACGTTAAACTGTAGGTCCTCCATTTCATCTCACAATCACCCTACCATTATACATGAGCGTAAGTGCGTATAACCCGAACGGGTAGTAAGACGCGGTGCTAATAATAATAATAATGTATCTCTGTCTCAATTTTCTTTAAAGAGTTTCTCACAGTGGTCCACATGTTTACTCTAGCTAAAACAGTTAATAAGTGAGTAACTGTGGGGGATTGCAAATTAGTATCTGTGCAATAGGCCTGTGGCATATCAAGGTTACTCATTAGCATATCACCCTATTAGAGCATCAAATCATGTGAAGCAAGGCGTAAAGGTGTACATATGTTAGCTAAGAGCAACAATTTTATACAAGAATTGGACCTATGCACACATTGTTATATTACAGCGTGAATTTGTCAAATTACATTACTGTCTAACTTGGTACAAAACGAGTTCTAAACTCTAATACATGTTATGTCCATAACATTACAAAGACAGTCACAGATAACAAGCCCTTGGGATCACACCTCTGATGCACAACTTTTTCTTGGATAGAGAGTGTAGTTCCTCACATAGCCGCAGGGCGCTATCATCACATCTCCCCTCTAAAGATCGAGACGGTCTATGGGTTTCTTGGGCCGTTGGCTTCTTCGAGCGGGAGTGGACGACTTGGGAGAAGAATCATCAAGTTGAGGTACTTCATGTGCCACCTCTGAAGGCGTTGGGTGAACTGGTAGACTTGGCTCTCTTCTTGGGGATGGTGAACTGTTATTTGGCAACTCCTCCGGCTCTTGCTGGACCCGAGGACCATTCCCATGAAGGGGCTGGAGAGACTTTCGATTCCTTCTAAATTGTCCGTCCTCTGTTTGGATTATATACGACCGAGGTGTATCGTGTTTCTTCACTATGGTACCTTCCTGGTTCCGGTCGGTGATATAGACTTTTGTTCCAGGGTTCAAATTTGTGAGAGGCCTAACCCCGTGGTGACGATCATAGTTATCTTGTTGTTTCAATAGTCTGTGTTCTTCTCTGTGGAACAGCTGGTCCAAATTAACCGGCGAGGGAATGAGGTTACTCGGCAATGTTGGTATAAACCCCCTAAGTTTTCTCCCCATCAAGAGCTCAGCAGGGCTATAGCCAGATTCTAGAGGTGTGGAGCGCAGCATAAGTAGGGCTCTGTATGGGTCCTCGCTCTTTTCAATATGATTTTTAAATTTTTTTACTTCAGACTCTATAAAGCCGTTGCTTTGTGAGTATTTTGGGCTGGATGTAACAAGCTTAAAATTATAATCTTTAGCAAACTGGAAAAACTTTTCATTTATTATATTGTTATGGATCCATTGTGAGCCACAATCAGCTCTAATAATTTCAGGTACTCCATGCCTGGCTAGAATAGATTTAAGATGATTTATGACACAACTAGTAGTAAGGTGCCCCAGCAAAGCCATTTCTGGGTATCTGGAGTAGTAGTCAGCGACAAGGAGATACCAGTTACCCTTCAACTTCAAAAGATCCATTCCAATTGTTTGCCAAGGCCGCTCAGGAAACATAGTAGGTAATAAAGGTTCTGATCGATTTATCCTAAATTTGGCACACTTGGCACAGTTCTCAACAAGCTCTCTCAGTTGTGTGGACAATCTTGGCCACCAAACGCTTTGTTTAGCAAGTGCTCTACATTTGGTAATCCCCTGATGACCTTCATGTAGTTTATTTATTATTTCCTTCCGCATGCAATTAGGAATTATTAATCTATTACCTTTTAGTAGAAGGCCATTTTGTAGAGATATTTCATTTCGATGTTGCCAATATGGTAAGCACGTTTCCGGTATTTGTGACTTTAGAGGCCATCCGTCTTGGCAAAACTGCATTAGGTGGATACTAGCCTCGTCCTTACGTAGATTCCGAACAATTTCTGCCAATTTAGCATCAGACGCAGGAAGACCACAGACAACCTCTTGGACATATGCCATCACTTCTTCAGCTAGTTCATCTTCCCCAGCAAGTAGTGGCTGCGGATTGCGGGAAAGAGCATCAGCAATTAGTAAGTTTTTACCAGCTACATGAACAATCTCAAATGAATACCTCATCAATCGAAGCCTAATTCTTTGTAGCCTAGGGGATATAGAATCTAGGTCTTTGGTGGTGAAAATAGGAACTAAAGGTTTATGATCAGTCTCTATTGTTATATGAATACCTGTAATAAAATCGGAAAAGCGTTCACATGCCCAAGCGAGAGCCAGTCCCTCTTTCTCAATTTGCGCCCACTTTCTCTCAGCTTCACTAAGAGTTCAAGAAGCGTAACTAACAGGTCTTAGAGATCCATCATCTTGGCGTTGTATTAAAACTGCACCAAGGCCATAGGATGATGCGTCCGCTGACAAAATAGTGTCATTACTGCACTTATATAAAGCAAGACTAGGTGGCTTTACTATGGCTTTCTTTATGTTTTCAAAAGCCTGAGCCTGTGGACAATCCCATAACCAGTCAACGTTTGAGCGGAGAAGCTCATTAAGAGGTTGCGATAAGGCAGACAGATTTGGGACGAACTTGGCCAGAAATGTTACAAGACCCAAAAATCCTTTTAGCTCAGTTACATTAGTGGGAGGTTTCAGTTTGAGAATAGAATCAACTTTTTTTGGATCTGGAGAAACCCCCTTCGCAGATACAATATGGCCAAGAAAGTTAATTGTAGTTTGCCGAAACGAACACTTTTCCTCATTTAGAGTCCAACCTGCTTCTTGCAGCCTATAAAGGACCTTATACAGCCGTGAGTCATGTTCCTCAATAGTTGACCCATATACTATAATATCGTCAAAATGGCAGACCACTCCTTCCAATCCTTCTAAATGCGCACTGACCTTCTTCTGGAAAACTTCAGGAGCAGGGGATATCCCAAAGGGTAACCGAAGAAACCGATACCTTCCATATGGTGTGATAAACGTGGTTAGAGCTCTGGAAGACTCTGTGAGAGGAACCTGCCAGAATCCTGAGTTGGCATCTAATTTTGAGAATATCTTAGCCCCTTCTAGTTGACCTAGGGAATAATCAACTGACGGCATAGGGAAACGTTCTCGTTCTACGTGTTGATTTAATTTAGTCAGGTTGACACACAACCTTGGGGATCCATTGGCTTTTGGAACTATAACCATGGGAGCACACCAATCTGATGGCTTGTCGACTTTTTCTATGACTTCATTCCGAACCATCCTATCTAGTTCTTTTTTAAGAACCTTTTTTAAAGGTAAAGGAACACGTCGGGGAACACTAATAGCATGTGGTACAGCCCCTTCTCTAAGTTTTATGTGGTACGGTTCTCTAATTTTTCCTAGTCCCGTAAAAAGCTTGGGGAACACATTTTTTGGAACAAAATTAGCCTTTCCTACTCCAGAAATCCTCTTTATAAGACCTAATTTCTCACTAGTATGATGGCTTAGAAGAATTCTATCTGCTCCTTGGACTACATAGAATGTCTCAAAAATATTTTTGTTTTTGTATTGGAGTTTCCCTTGAATCCTGCCAATGGTTATAAGCTGAGCGCCCCCTGGACCGGATAGGATTTTATTGGATGGCAAAAGCTCTATATATTGAAAAGACTTCTCGTATGTACGTTTTCCAATAATATTCACATCTGCACCTGTATCAATTTTAGCAGAAAGGTCTTTCCCACAGAATTTGGTGTTTACCAACCATTTATCATGCACATAATTAGTCTCTGTAGAGGCAAGGCCGACAAATTCCCCATCTCCATCTAACTCGTCCTCCGTATCAACCGCATCAACTGATCTAAATCTACAACATTTTGCATAATGCCCTTTATATCGACACTGATGACAGATAGCGCTCCTAGCAGGACATTTGGTTCTAGGGTGTTCAGTATTACTCCCACACCAAAAACATGATTTCCTAGTTGGAATTTTATCTTCGTTAGAAAAAGCGTTCCTATTATAACCAAAAAAATTTCCACTCTTTTTTTTTTTGTTTATTTGTAGCATTAACCTTGTCAGCTGTAACTTGACTAGCTCCTGTTAAAGTCTCCTGCTGTTTTTTCACTTGCTCAGATTGTATAGCAGAATTAACAGCCGTTTCTAGAGTTAATTTGGCATCTAATTGTAGTTTAAACGAGAGATTTTTATCTATAATACCAACTACGACTCTATCTCTAATGGCTTCGTCATAAAAAGTGACAGGAAAGTTACAATCTTGAGCAACAGTATGAAGATCTGTAACATAATCACTTACTGACTCACCCTCAAGTTGGAATCTAGTATGGAACCGTGCCCGTTCAAAGATTATGTTTTTGGTGGGAATAAAATGGCTGTCAAACTTCTGAAGGACTGTATCAAACTTCTTTTGATCGGCTGATGATAGCTTGAACGATAGAAATATAGTTTCGGCCTGAGAGCCCATCAAATAAATCAAAGAATTCACCTGATCTTCTTCTGCCTCCTTTATCATACCTGAAGCACGTCTAAAACGCATAAACCGATCTTTCCATGATTTCCATTCCAATGTTGATTTGAAATCGAAAGGGTCTGGAGCCGGTATTTGATACACAGGAGCCGACATAATGGAACTGGGTTCTTTTCACTTCACCTTAGTAATACTTAAATACCACACAATATCCCGCCGCTGCCACCATGTTATATTACAGCGCGAATTGTCAAATTACATTACAGTCTAACTTGGTACAAACGAGTTCTAATCTCTCCGATACATGTCGTGTCCATAATATTACAAAGACAGTTACAGATAACAAGTCCTTGGGATCACACCTCTGATGCACAACTTGTTCTTGGATAGAGAGTGTAGTTCCTCACATAGCCGCAGGGCGCTATCATCACACACATGCTTAACACTTTCAACACATGTGCTCAGTGAGACTTTCCATACACAAACTGTCTCTGATGGCCAACAAGACAGTATCCAAAGACACGTGTGTCCTGAAAATTATAAATAAAAGGCACATAATTGGATATTTTGCACTTTGATGGAAAAAATATACAAATTACAGCTAATGTAAATGTGTTCAATAGTTTGTATAATACAATTTATACATCTATTGTTGTTGAGGGCCAAACATTCAAGATTAAGAAATTTGCTTATATTTGTTAATAAAGACAAAAGGGAGATAGGCCAAGATCCAAGTAAGGATTTTGTAAATAATCACTGGAATCAATATTGACGATACAGTATATAGATAACATGATGTATAGAATCTCTTGTAAACCCATCTACCACTTTAGCTGAAATGCCAGGAATTTATTTTCTAATTCTCTTCTTTCCAGAAGTCTCAACTTCATCATTGTTCTTTTCACAGTAACTGAAATCAATATTCAGCCAAGAGCTTACTTTATCAAATATGTCTACAGATAAAATTAACCTTTGACATAATTTCTATAATAAAAGTGTGATAAGGTGGGAAGGTACGCCAAAACCAATACATTTATACTATACTTTTTTTAAATAACAAATAATGTTACCTAATTTTCTAATCCCTCACACCAGTAAAAAAACCCCACAGCAAATCAATAAATGACTATTTAAAATTATAATACAATTTGTTATATTTTCAACATTTTAACAACTGGCTAAAATTTTAGGCCTATTTACATAAATGTGTTTCTACCTTTAAATTTTAATATACTATTACCTAATTTTTTCCCTAGCATCATTAAATTGTTTAATTGATTATTAGCCAACTAATTAAAGGTAAGGTTAAAATATTGTATTGTTAATTATTGTATTATTATATGCAAAAGCTATATTTTTGTATTATTTTAAAGTATTTAAAACTAACACACCCTGATCTTTCAAGCATCAACAACACAGAACTAAGTTAGGCCTAGTTTAGGTTCAATTTTAAGCTATACATTATTTTCAATAATGATTTTAGTGTCATTAGGTTTTTCGTATTCTTGTGACCGGGATGATGGTATTAGATAATTTAATATTTTATATATAAAAATGTGACCTGTATGTAGATATATTTGCACACCAACCCCCATGAACATATATTTTAAATGAAACCAATAGCCGAAACTATTGTTGATGCATTTTAGTGAGGAATTCACCTTATAGATATCATATTCTGAAAATTGAAAAATGACACCTGGACACGGGAATCGAACCCGGGACCTTCGGCTTAGTACGCCACTGCTCTTACCACTGAGCTATCCAGGATTCGTCCCGTGCCCATGGTCATTCTTCACTCATAGTTTAAGGCAGAGTCTGAGA
>CABFOW010003876.1:37246-65625 GCA_902141385.1 Timema californicum
AGACTCTGCCTTAAACTATGAGTGAAGAATGACCATGGGCACGGGACGAATCCTGGATAGCTCAGTGGTAAGAGCAGTGGCGTACTAAGCCGAAGGCCCCGGGTTCGATTCCCGTGTCCAGGTGTCATTTTTCAATTTTCAGAATATGATATATTTTAAAGGCTAGAGCTTAGTATACAAACAAATGCTGTCAGAAAATAGTCTTAATACCACAAACACACTATCTAACAGTTTTGTGTGATTAATAGGCCTAGAGCTGTTTGGTGGTGTTTGAGTTATAATCACAGTTTAAGTATGTGTTTTTGTACTACTCCCGTAGTCTTTTATAATTTCTGTAATTAATTGACAAACTATGTAAATAATAAGAAAACCAGGTTATCTTAGGTTGAAACACATTTCACCCTGTTCTGAACTATAAATGGTGGGAACATAGGCCTACTCACCATCTCACACTACTCTCGTTGATTTGGATCAATTCAGCTGATAATTTAGGAACATTGCACCCGAGTGGTAGGAATCCAGCAGCTAAATTGGAACCACTAGGCACTTCTAGTCTTTGATCTTGTTTGGCGGGTTTGGATACTCATTATAGGGGGAAATGGGGGGAGGGGAAGGGTAGGGGGTCAAATTGAGATTAATAAAACTAAATCTGTATTCAATACAAGCACCTCTGTAACAAAGATTATTATTTTTTAAATGCGACCTAATTTCTTAACTAAAGCTTTTCTATTTAATTTAAACATGTTTTAATACAAAGTTAAACAACTAAAATAAGTTATGTTAATATAAAAAATATCTAAACTAATAAATTTCTCCTATTAAAAACCCATTTATCTTATTATGTTTTGTATTAGTACTATATTATTATCAATTATTCCAAACCTAGGCCTAGTCAAGGGGTTAATACAACAATCATAGGGTTTAGATAGGCTAGGGGCCCATTTCTTTTCTTGATACACACACAATATGAAATTTAGAAAATATATTAACATAAAATTGAAAATTAAATATATCATAAATATAAGTCACTGCCACAAACATTTTGTAATTAATCGCACACAAGAATAAAGAAGTTCAAAAAAGATTTATACAAGGTAGCTATTGCCAAATAAACTTTACAATTATCTCACAGATCATATGTTCAAAAGAAGAGTAACTTTTACTAAACAAATTACCAGTATACAAAAATATTATATCATCTATTTATTTTTCGTCCGATATTTTTAATAATAAATACAACACAAATCATACAAACGTGAAAACAAACATACACTTTTTATCTCTTTGGCTAGCACACAGTATATTATACTCTCTCAACTTATGTAAAATGAAGCTAGTATTTAATATATTTTAAAAATAAATGTTGGTTGTAAAAATAACAGTTTTTAACTTTTTTTGTGATTTAAATATATCTTCTTTATTTAAATTAAATAACCAAAGTGGAGATTTTTCAAAGGTTGCCTTAAATAATAATTCAAGATGGCCACTTGGTAGAGTCTTTGTTTATTTTGATAACACCAAGCCCAACACTAATAGTGTTCATTCGCTGGAGGATAAAAAATAAATAAGTTTTAGTTGAAACAAATATTTGTTTATATTTTTTATCTAAGTTTTCAAAACAAATAATTTGTTCATGGCTTATAATTATCGGTTCTAATAAAATAAACATGGAAATTTAATAGGTTTAATTTATAAACCTTTGCACTATTGTAGCTCGTGTTGCCACAATGGTGTGAATGAAAATATTACATGAGTATTACATTATAAGTCCATATAATCAATAATATAAAGTCAAATTACTAAGAAATCCATAATAAGGTAGTATTAAAAGTGTTATTATAATTTTTTAGATGAAATATATATAATAAATCAATCAAAGAGAACATATTTCTATAATGTTAAATGTTAGTAACTTCTAATCAATGTTGTTGAATTCTACTGTTCTTTTTATAAAAATTGGACTTTTCCTCACTTGCTTGTTCTTTTACCCTCAAATCCCCGCCTTGTCAGAGAATAAAGAACCAGTTTGAGTCTTATTAACAACACACAAGGTCACATATGCCTCCTTCTCCCCCCTTTCTCATACTCCTATCACACCAGTCTCAGGAAATAATACAAAGTGGAGTCTTTCAAGTTTATTAATAAGAGATAACCAGTACTGAGCTGGCCAGCTTTTCATTTTCATGATAAAGCACAATTAAATTAATGGCATAACCGATATGTGTTGCTGTTTCGGCCTAGTTTGTTCATACAATGAAATCACAGGAATTGGTCAAAATATACATTTTGTAGCATCCCTGATTTAAGGGGAAAAAACCCACTCTAAATACACCCGATCCTGAGTCAAACTTCAACCTTTCAACCTCCCCTTCAATGTAAAGCATACTTTGTTGGTTTGTATAAGAATAGGTGGTTTGTATAAGAATACTCCTTCCTAGGTTTAACAGTGCACATAGCTTATGTCACCTATTGTTTTCTGTTACTTAATAATAAATGTCTTAGACCTGGTATTTGCCACACTAAGTATTTTCACATATTTAATTCACTTTGGTGGATGTGTGCGACTCATAAATTATACTGTCAAAATCATTCTTGAATTCCTCACATCTCTCAATAGATCCTTTACAATTGCCAATAATACAGGATTAATTACTCAGGGTATTATAATTAAAGAAGCTACTCTATGCCAATTTATTGTTTTGAACAAGATTCACATATAAATTAAAGAATGCTTTTGAATAGTAAAAGTATTAAAGAGAAGTATTTTTACTACTTAATTGAAGTTGACAAAAAATATTTTATCATTCACGTTTATTAAAACTACCCGAAGCTAGATTGCATTGTTACTCAGTCAATTTAACATTCACAATGAACTTGCTTCAGTGGCCGCATTGTCTATGGCACTACTTTCGCATTAGGCTGAACTGCCAAAGATGGGGAGATTGGTTTCGACCCCGGTTGAATGTACTGAGGCGGGTTTTTCCAAAATGGTTTTTCAGTCATGCAAATGTAGGTACACTTCCTCTAAATTAAACCTTCCTAATCCTTAACACATTTTTGTAATTAGTACATAAGATAGTAAGACACAATGTTAAATAAAAAAACAACTTACATAATGTGTTACAACAGTGGCCATGTTAAACAAATGTTGTATAAATGTAATAAAGAGGATGTAAAGTATTACAAATCCTCATCCATAATTTAATATAGAGATTTACACAATCCTGTTTGGAAATTAAAGAAAAAACATCACTTGGTAATTCATTATCATCATGATTTATCAATAGTAAAAAAATATAATTCAAGATTTTTTGATCCCTAAAGTATTTTATTTCTAAGCCTAACAGTATGCTATGACTCCTGGTCTTGTTTTCTTGCAAATCAAATTCATTTTATTCATATAACTGCCTTAAACCTTATTTATAGTAAAACTCCTTTTCTTTTTGCTTTAATTAGAAAGTAAAGTTACTTAACATATTATTTTCATATACTATTATGTAATTGACTGTGTATTTCTTTGATTCTTGTAATTTTGAATGATGTTGATATAGTTTTCTTATCTTTAATTCTCTGTCAATATTTTTATTTTCCTTACATGAAAGATAATATAATGCAATCAAAATTATGTTTTTCATAATTTTTTTTCAGGTACCGCTCCAGTATTTTATTGTTAACCTTTATGGCATACACCTGTTACCACCTATCACGCAAATCCATCAGTGTGGTGAAAAATGTTCTGAATCAGAATTGTTCTTTTCAAATGCCTGATGGTTTGAACAGCTCTGACATACATTGGTGTGATTGGGCACCGTTTAGTAAGTAAATTATATAGATTCTTAAATGTTTTAGCCATTAGTAACCCTCGTTTTAAATGCTACTCTATATATATGTTGGTTTTTGTTATTGGCTTAACACAGGATTATTGAGTTTTTAATTTAAAATTAAAATTATGAATGGAGAGTTAACTTAAAATAATGCACCATGATTTACCTGTGATGAGGATAGAAAACAACCGAAGAAAAAAATAATTACAATGTATTGATTTGAGATTGAACACTAGTCTATCTTCACAGTCAAAAGCAGGGTAGGGGCGGGGAGCAATTAACATTGCTTGTAATAGATTAAGGAAAGTACTCACTCACATTCTTTGTCAAAGTTTAAAGGTTATTCAATAACATAGCATAATCAATTATATGATTTTGATATTAAATGCACATCTAGGGGCTTTAAGCTGGAAACACTTTTAAGAGATATTGCCTTTTGACATTGTCATAGTAATCAATACATTGCCAAAATGGGTAGTTACCATAACTGTTCAGTATATTATTATGATAAACACTACTGAAAGCACCAGCTTTTCTTGTGATAGACTAGACTACCGATGACAGGAAGATCGAGGTTTGAATCTTGGTTGGGTGTACTTAGGTTTTCCCCCAAAATGGTTTTCCAACCTCCACAAAAATGCGGCTACACTTCCTCTAAATATCTAAATATATAACGTTCCTAATCCTTAAAACCATTAGCATAAGAAGTAATTAAGTATGTAACCCAAATGGGTAGTAAGATGTGGCGCAGAAAAAAATTACTGAAAGTTATTCTAATAGATTAAGAATTTTATGTTATGTTTTATATTAAAGATGTCAGCAAATAAAACAATCTATGAACAAATAATATTCTCATTAAAACAGACAGATACGTTTTAAAACAACCTGTCAGATTTTTAGTGGAATAATAATAATAACAAAGAAACTAGCATAATTAATGTTGCACACAATTACATTAATACCACCAGGAGGGTTGTTGTAGCATTTCTACTAATGACTTTAAACCAGGAGGCTGAGAGTCCACAATGAATGGGTGAACTAAGTGTGTTGTTTACCACCCTCTCCAGGTGAATGTTGATTCATTTACTTAAAATTTATTGTTATACTATGTCATTAGATAACTTAGTGCTCTTTGTGGTTGAACTGAAATAGATAGAAAGATGAAGCCTTAAAATATTGCATTTATTAGATATCATGCTTAGATAAATAGAAACATGTAATCTAGTTTTTGACCACTCATAACTATTTACAGTCTGGGTAGAGACCTGTTAATATTGAGTTAAATTATATGCAAGAGGAGCTAATTAATTTTAAAGAAAATATTTTTTAAATACAAATATCCTTTTGTTTAAATTTTGAATCATCATTTGCAATGAAAATACTTTTAACTCCATCATTAAATTACTTTTTAGAATCTTGGGTGTGAGTTTAAATTCCAATAAAGGAATGCTTTTATTTGATAAATCTTATGAAGATTTTGCCACCAATAAGTATTTGGCTGATAACATAACCTTCTCCACTGGGGACGGTTTTTCCACACATTGACTTCCCATTCACATTCTAGGTTAATGTTTTTGTTTATTTTTAAAACTCTCCATCCTAATATTATTGGGTTCAATATTAATAAAATGTCTTAACACCTTAGCTCAATCGTTTGTGAGTTTTACAACTAAGCTAATGGTCCTACGTTTAGTTCCCATCATGGCCGAAAAATTTATCACCCAGGAAACAGGGTCTTGCCCTTTCACAGAGATTAATTAATGGCAGCGAGACTTGGTGTTGTGTCCTTCTTAAAATTAATAGTTAGTTTGTAACGTGCTGGTATACTTATTTGCTACTGAAATTGGACATTAAATACCGAAAGTTTATACACATACACACGCACGCATGTGCACACATACATTAATTTTACTGTTTATGCAATACTTTAGAACAATGAATAGAGTTATACTCACAATTTTCTAATACACTTTCAAAATGATGCATCTCATGAAAAAAGTTGTTTGTACCATAGTGATTATTTATAAAAACTTATGTATTCATTTCTACATTTTATTTCCATGCTATCATTTTATATGTCATACTCTTTTATTATTTATTTACACACATTTGGAGTCATTTAGACCAATATTTTATACAAACTAACCAGGGTTAGTTTCTTTAAAAAAATTCACATTAGACAGTTTTTTTTGTTTTAAACCTTTTTTAAAACATGTTATTTTTTGCAATAAAGGAAAAGTGTTTTTACATGTTTTTAATTACAAATAAAACATTATTTAATTAAAACATGTGGGAAACAATGCATAAAACATTATTTACTAAAAAAATACCGTGTATCTATATAGCTTTAAAAAAAATATTTGTTGCGTGTGGCAGAAAATTCCATAAAAAAACTGTAAGCAATATGGCTGCACAGTTCATAGTTTTTCAACAGATAATGCTGCTAATATGGCAAAATTGAGACATGAGTTGGACATTCTGAGATTGTTGGTGTACAAGATATAATAACCTACAGATGTTCTACACATTTTCTGAATTTATTTGCACATGAAATAGAAGTTCTTGGGATTAAAGAACATACCAAGAAAATAATAAAATGTTTAATAAATTCACATTTTTCTTCAGTCAAGTAAACAAGCTGAAGGAAAATCACTTATTCTGCCTCATGATATTAGTTGGAATACACTGGCTGACTGCAAAGAGTCATTTCTTGAAAATTGGTACATTTTGTCAAAAGATGTGGTGAAAATCGAGCTACAATTGATGTAAATATTGCATCCAAAATTAATAATATAGATATTAAAGCAAATGCTCAAGATTACTGGGTAAAGTTAAAAAAAGTGGCTGTTGCTTTAGACAAAGTACAGTGTGATACATGCACCATTGGCGAAGCAGCTGAAATATGGCTGTCTTTGCTAACAGTGTTTGAAGTTGAAAGCGAAACTGAATATTAATTTAATCACTTTCAAAAACGTTTTGACATGGTAATGACACCTTACCATTTTTTAGCAAACCTTTTGGATCCATGGTTTAGAGGAATAAAAATGAGTCAAGAGCAATCAGACATTGCTATAGAGTATATGGATTCGTATCACCCAATTTTATTAACATAAAAAATAAAATATTGGGCAAAATGTGCTCCATTCAAATATTATCTGTTTTTGAAATATGTTCTAGAAGATTTAAAGCCAATAACATGGTAGCTAGCACTAGAAAACAGTGTGAGCCCAAAAATAATGGACCTTGTCAAGCAAGTGCACAATGCATTAGCATCATCTGGGAATTAAACGGCTGTTTTCTTCCTTTGGCATAATACATTCGAAAATTAGACATAGATTAGGTACAGAAAAAGCATCTAAACTTGTGGCATTTTTTTGAGCACTAAATAGTAAATAAACAAATTACTCTTTTGATATTATATTTAAAGTAGATCCTCAACAATTTTATAAAAATAAAATGTCTGATTTGATTAAATTTAATTAATTAAGACATTTAAAATATTGTAACCGTAGAAAAATGTTTAAAACATTCTATCTACAGGCTTATAATGTAAAGTTTTGTTCTTGATTTTGAGTACCAAGCCTAGATACTAAATAAAAATAAGCATACATTTCTTCTAATTATATATTGTGATGTTTACAACTTATTCTTTAATTATGATAAGGGAATTTTCAATTTTAGATTAAATAAACGTTTGTTTCATTGTAGGTTTGTTTAATTGAAGACTTTAAAAAGCATGTTCAAAACATAAAAAAAAAAAATGTTTTTAAACAAATCTGTTTTAAACAAGTCTTTAGTTTAAATCATGTTCTAAACAAGGTGTTTAAACATAACAACCCTGAAACTAACTCGTGTATTAAAATATGTTCTTGGTTTTTATCCCCATCCAACACTAATTGCAAAAGCTAATTCAAATATATATACGAGGCTATACAAATATTGGCAAGCATAATTTATTTTTAATATCTATGTTTATTTTACTCATTTTCTAAATATAGCTCTAAATATCTTATAGTCAACAATATTTGTACATTTAACAATCTTGTTTCATTTATTTTATATGTTTTCATTTATAGAGTTATGATTGTAAATGGAAGTATTTGGTTTTAACCCATTAATTCGTTTTAATATATTTGTTAATTTATTATTGGGTGACCTGGCGGTCTAGGGGTAAGGTGTCAGACTTCTATGCTGGCGGCCGGGGTTCGATCCCCGGTCCCGGCAAAGATTTATCTGATTACCAAACCCTTCCTTCACCTCTGACAAGACATCTTGTGAATGTGAGGAATGCCAGGTCTCCACCGTGGTTCGGATTCCACGTTAAACTGTAGGTCCTTCATTTCATCTCACAATCACCCTACCATTACACATTAGCGTAAGTGCGTATAACCCGAATGGGTAGTAAGACGCGGTGCTAATAATAATAATAATAATTTATTTATTTACTTCAATAAATAACTTATTGTGTAGATTTTAAAGAAACTCAAATGTATTTTAAATGGATAAGTTTTGATTTAATAATTACATAGCTGTAAACATTTATTTGACAAATACACTAATCAATATATTTGTTTATAGATGGAAATGACTCATCTACCCTGCTTGGTGCCGTAGACTCATCTTTCTTGTTTGCTTATGCCATAGCCATGTATTTTAGGTAAGTAAAGATTTAATTTACATACAAGAGACAAAACATGTTAATATTATTTGATGATCATTTTCCAATAGAAACTCTGAGATAACTCTTGTGGTGGTGGTGGTAACCAATTACAGAGTTGTAACCAATTTGAAAAGTATATCAAAAATAAAATCATTAGCGAAATTAATCATTTTTCATTTGCTAAATCAGTGAAATGTAAACACTCCAGTTCTTAGCCCTATTACATACATTCACCATTACAACCAAACGTTTTCATATTTAATTTTTCAAAACCTAAGAAATAAAATGGTTTGTTAGTTATTTTTGTATTAAAATTTTGAATGTTTACACTAAACTATACACAATAATTAGTTAAAACAATCGTTTTTAAGTAAACATACTATTTTATAAAACCATTTTGATGTATCTTGAGTTGAAGGCTGAAACATAGAAACATAGGTATAGTAATAAATTTACCTTATTTGTATTATCATTGATGAAAATATGGCTTTATTTACTCGTTCACATTGATAAATTGACAGCCGAGTACTGGATTTTGTGCTTGTCCTAGTCTTAAGATAGATATAAGGCATACAAAGCTACAACAGACCTAGCAAGCCGGTGGTGGAAAAATTTATCACTTGAATAAAAAACTGACCCAGGCCAAAGGCTGTAAACATTAATTGATGTAACCTTATTTGTGATGTGTTAGTAGTTTGAAAGTAATTGTTAAGATTTTATGGGTACATTAAATGATTGGTAATATCCATACAACTAATCAATAACAATTATTTTGACAAACTATTCATATTGTTCTGAATATAACTTCAAGTGTAAATATTTTATTTAAATACATTATTATCATGTGTGGTTTTTAGTTAAAAAAGGATGTGTTTTAATATCATATATGTTGTTTAAAATTATATAAGGATGTGTTTTAATGATTCATATATTTTCAGTGGATATGTCGCTGAGAGAGTAAACCTTAGATACTTCCTCACTTTTGGCATGATCATGTCAGGAATCTTTAGCTATTTGTTTGGACTGGCCTACTCATTATCAATCCACAGTATATGGTACTTTGTGATAATCCAGGTGAGAATTTTTCCATCAATATTAAACTTTTTTAAATATGCCACATTTATTTGTTGGACTAATATTTATATTATTTTTTCTAACTACCACTTGGTATTTTTTTTAAATTACATTTTATGATCAATAATGTTTGTTACATACAGAAACTTAAAAAAGGCATTTGTTTAGTTCAATTATTGTTAGTGATATTGTGTGGCTTATAATATATTTTTTTAAATAGGAAAATTTAATTTTTTCTCATCTATCTATTTATGTTAGGATGTTTTTTGTAATTTGTGCTTTTCAGCCTTCAATATTCTGACCCCATTTCATTCCAGAAATTAAAATAAATAATAATAACTTAAACTTCATAATATTTTTACTAATATCTATGGGTAACTCACCTGGATCAAATATTTTTCATATTTAATAAGTAAACTGATAAGGCATTGCAACATATATTTCAATATAACAGTTCAAAAAATCTAATATTTACAGTTATACACAATTTGACAAGTCAGTCATTTTATATTGTCTTGCCTATAACTTATCACTGTTCATATAATCTGAAAACTAATGTTGATGCACCTGTTTGACTCGAAGTAAAATTTGCTTTTAGTCGTTGAACATTTCTTGATGAATTATGTGTGTATGCGAACCTTCAAAATTTTGAATCAGATTCTAAGATTTGAATTTGATTCAAAATTTTGAATCTTAATTGGAAGATTTGGTATCATTCTAAATATCAAATCCATATAAATCCTAGATTCATACTCGATGGGCTTAGCTCAAAATTCAAATCAAAAATTCATAATTAACAAATTAATGTATTCAGACTGGAAACCATTTAAGTGGTAGAGTGAATAGATAAATTAATTTGATTTACAGGTCGCAAAGGAATGATGTGTGGTAATAGCTGTGATTAAAAAGGTGGTGTGATCTTTATTTGATTTTTCACCTTTTGAAACAAATCCTATTTATTGCATTAGTTGTTTTAATAAACCTAAAATGTGTTAAAGGTTTTCTGAAATATTTTACTATTGGATTGGATTAGATTATAAATTGATGCTAAAAAGAGAAACATCATAGACGTTTTCTGAAATAGTCAATCCAAAAATTGTGCACTTCAGACCTTCGTGTAATGATGATTTGTATACTGACAGTTGAAGAAACTTTCTTTTATTAAAAGAGCTTAGTTTGAGAAATTGAATTGCGTTTGTGTTTAATCTAGTTTTAAATACCATGGCACCTATATTATACAATATTTGAATACAGAGTAAGTGTAGCCATGGAAACTAAATGATCATATATTTGTAAAATGGCTAACGAGTTTCATAACTTTCTATATCTTCATGGTTCCAGGTTTACATTAAAAGCAAATATATTACAGTAAAACCTCTAATTAGTGTACACCTAGGATTTTTTTTTTAACTAAAATATGTTCCTTATTTGGTGAAACAAATTTTACTTCTCTTACATAGTTTATATTGCATGAACCTATATAAGCCTAATGTAAATAAGTATTGTACAAAAATAATTACAGCACTGAATTTTACAATATTATAATCAAGGTGATCATGACACATAAAATTCATAGTTTACTGTATAGTATTTATAAAGAACAATATGCAAATAAAAGCAATGTGTACAGTACTTTACTATATAAGCAATAAGATTATCAAGATGTATAAAAGGTTAAAAAAAACAGTATTAAAATTAACACTGCTGAAAAACATCACACACACATGAATGACAAAAACAAAGACAAAAATTTTGATATCGAAATAGTGAGGAAAATTTATGTTTGAAATAGTTAAGTTTTATTGAGAAAAATAAAAACATTGATTTGCCAATGGCCTAAAAAAATCCAATGTATAACCTTTTTTTTAGTGTCAACTTGAATTTATTTTCAAGACTCATTTCTATTAAAGAAATTAATTAACAATTGTAGGCTCTTGAGCTAACAGCAATCAACTTTTGGTGCCCGCTGCACAATATACAATGGCATATAAAACATTTGAAGGGCAAAATACATGGATTAGAGTTTGCAAATTTTTTTTCACTACAAAAATATTTTTATGAATAAATATGTGTCTTGAGCAGTATTCATGTACTTTATTAAATAGGTATTTTGCCATAACATTATATGTTATTTCTTAGGGGAGATTTAAACTGTGTATTACAAAGATAATATACTATTTAGAGGTATTTGTAAAGGAAGTTATATCACTGTATTATGAAGTAATCATTGCATTTCTAAAATTTTTGTGGGGAAACCCATTGAATAATATATGTCTTGGAGCTTACTTGATAAGTATTCAATAGGAATGTCTTCAAATACTCAGACTAGCCTAACTCCTATTTAAACCATCAGCAATGAATAAATCTAGCAAATTCTGGTAAAATGAGGAATGAATTCATCATAACAAGGTATTCTGATATTAACATCTGAATAGAAAACATGTAGCTATTACAGGCCTAATCAGACTATGGTGGAAAAATATATGACTTGAATAAAAAACTGAAGGAAAATAGGAACTTAAAATTTTGTTTTGATTTACATTTTGGTTGTCTAACAAATGTTTTTTTTTCTTTCTTTTTGTGCATGTTAACTAAATGAAAAATAGAATTTTGGACTATTTTGGAAACCCCTTTCATGAAAAAACTTTGTAAGTTGCAGAAGTATTTGAGACAAAGTATAAACTCTTCTTCACTTTGATTTGTTTTATCAAACATAAATTTCATCAATCTGGGAAAGATAGTGAATTTGCTTACATATTCATTTGCCTTGTTAAATTATTATTATTAGCACCGCGTCTTACTACCCGTTCGGGTTATACGCACTTACACTAATGTGTAATGGTAGGGTGAATGTGAGATGAAATGAAGGACCTACAGTTTAAAGTGGAATCCAAACCACGGTGGAGACCTGGCATTCCTCACATTCACAAGATGGCCTTGTTAAAGGTTTTTTTAAACTTAATTTATTATTACTAATTAACATCAATTACTCAGATCTTAACCTACCAGGAGCAAAATTACTGTCAAACAAAATAGCCGTCATAACTATGGGAGAGGAGATTAAAATGGCTGCTCAAACAAACAAAAATGCCAGTGAAAGACTGCAATAATGAGAACACAAAACAACAATAAAATTAACTATTTAGGGTCGGTCTTATGACTCCTGGATAAATATTAATCTGGTAGATAAATATTTATATCTGTTGGATAAGTTAAAAGTGCAACCTATGACTGCCAGATAAAATGTATTTATCCATCACATTTTTATCAGGAGGTTTAAGTTCATGATAACTTTCATTTGGAAGTTAAAATGGTTCTTGCCATAGTGACTTGTTGTTTTTAATGAGGTTTCGCCTATCAGAATCTGTTTTTAGGTTAAAATTTTGGTTCACGTGTTTAGTAAGCACAGGCCCGGGCTCAAACTATATAAAGTTAGAAACTTTGATTCACACTTTTATATAAACTTGCAAGCTATTTGTAGAGTTATATTTATAAAAGAACAATTTATCAAAATGTGAGTACAATAACTGAAATTTTGTTAACGTTGTACCCAACTATTGCCCACATTTTAGCAGACACCAAAATTAGTACTTGCAAGACAACTTAGCTTCTCTGCCCATGTGACACCATCTGTTTCCTTGCACTCATTTAGCTGCCATTATTTAACAAATATTGAGTGTTCTCATCACTCGCTAGGTATATATATACTACAGATAGCTATCTGGCAGATAAATTCAGTTCATAAGACGCGTAAAATATTAAAGTGGCTGATATTTTTTATTTGGTAGATAACTTTAACCTCCCAATAGCAATATTTATCCGGTAGTCATAAGACCGGCCCTCAGGAGGTTAAAGTAAAAGATCTGCACTTTTAGAACCACTAAGAATTTCATAACAATTAAATTGGTCTATACATAAGAACTATAGAGATAATGGAAATGAGCACATACCTAAGATAAATTTCAGCTTGCACATGGACATTTAGGGACTTGCTTTTGATGCTCATTGCGAAGTTGACATTTCATCGCTACATACAAAGAGGCTACAAAGACAACGACTAGTCCCCTTACAATATTCTTAACCATTAATGAGGACTTTTATTGGTATAAAAAACAACTTAATAACCAAAACATCACAAAATAACCTGTCCTCTAACAGCCATTTTATAAACTTATTAAATAAATACCCACTATGCTACAGAAGCACACATCTACTCCTTAATAAAGTATTACACACTGGTATTAACTTTATAAAATAAAAGTTCTGTAATTAAAATAAATAATGAAACTTTGACAATTCATCAACAATGTTTTATAAAATAATATATTTTACCAATTTTTTAAAAACATATATTACAGAAAATGTGAGTTTTATTAAAGAAAATGATGAAATCCAATCAATTAATGTCATTCAACAATCAAAATTACTAAGATCTTTTGAATCTTTAACATCTTGTCAGGGAATTTAACGTATATGGGGTTAGGGGAGTTATTTTGGAAAAGATAAAAAGTAGCGATGTATCAGCCCATTCCAGCAACACAGACCATATAAAGGAAGGATTCCCTTGGCGTGACTCACCTGTGACCACAGAAGTAAGGTGGTGAGTTGCAGACACAGGATATAGTGTTCCCCTAGAATCGTCTGGTTGGTCGCCAATCGTGGGTCATTTTTTGTGTAGTACAGATTGTTCCTTAGTTATGAAGATTTTTCATTTGTATTTTCTTTAATGTTCCCTTTTGCTATTTTGGTAGAGTGTAAGTGTGAACTATGACACTTAGCCAGTGTAATCAACTACTTTTTACATACATTTTGGTGAAAGAAGAAAAGCATAATGAAATCGTTATGGAAAAGATTATGAACAGCTACGAACTTAAAAATGAAACTAGTCCCATGTTCAGTTAACGTACTGATGAAGGTTTCTCCTCCAAAGTTATACACAAGCACTTATTGAAGAATGACAAGAAGTTGAGAAAATTCTTCCGCCTCAATTTTCCAAAGTTCAACTTCATTTTGAGTCTAGTGAAAGATGACCTGATGAAAACTTGAGGGTTTCTTTGCCACCACATCAATTAAACTTTTGTACTCTTCTATGGAGAAATTTTGGACTATTTTTATTATTAGCCTAATCAAACTCCATGGCTCAAGTCCACGCTCAAGCCATACCAACCGAGCAGTCGCCGTTGAAAGCGATCATAGTGCTAACATTTGCAGTTAGAGTGTGGCACAATGGTCAGCCCAATGAACACTTGCCATAAATATCTTTTTTATATACCAGAACTGCTGCCTATTTATTCATGTATCTCATTTATCCTAACGAGGCTGAGTATGACCTCAGTCCAGACCCACTGCTGCACAGAACAATTCTGGAAGTGACGGGGATCTTAACCAAGACCTCTGAATTTGTAGTCCGAAACTCTGACCGGCAGATTACAGATTTGGGTTCGAGCACAATCAAACACAAAACAAATTTACAACTCTAGTAAAAAACATGTTTTCTTGGTGGCACATCTGTGACCAGACTGCTCCCGAAGAAGTTTGGATGCATATGAAATCTAGAAACACTGATTGTGCACTTTGGTCACCATTTGCAGTTGCCTTAAAGGAACTGGTCACATAACAAACTATGGAAATCAGATCAGTCGCTGCTTGCAGACGCGAGTTGCGGCAAGGGAACCCTATACTTGGCATATTACGTTCTGCTAGTTGGCACTGTATTTACAGTTGATAAAGTCAAAACAAGAAATTCTTCAAATAGATATTTTCCTGATTATTTCGAACACATTAATAAAACTATCAATAAGAGCCATGTAAAAAAATCCAAATTAATTTTAACAACATTGTGTACTACAAAATGAGATAAAATCACATTATCAGGGTATAGAAAGAAAAGCATTTATATGTGATTAAGAAATGTCATAGTTTTACCAATTTTAATTTGCATATAGATTAAAAATTAATTTTATTTAACATATTATAAATCTTTATTTGTGTACACCTCATATGCATGTCTAGTTATACCTAATTTCAGCCCCATACATTAATTACTTTACCTTAACAATGGTACACAAAAATAAAATGCAGATTTTTATCCTGTATTTCTTGTGAGCTTTAATGATTTAAAATCATTGAATCACTATTTATAGCTTGTTAAAATTGCTCTATAAAATTTTTATTGTCAAATTACTTTTACCTGGACGTGCGAAGCAATTACATATTTAATTTTACATTATGAACAGAATATTTTATCTCATGACAAAATTCACATACTTTAACTATAGTATAAGTGTGTGCAGTGGCGGAGCGTGATCTTTATTTTTTTTTTTTAGGGGGGGGGGGTAGANAATGATATTTTCTCACTAAGTGCTAACATATTAAATTCATTTAATTTTTCCAAATTTTTAAAAATCATTAAACACATATACACCCAGAAAGAATAAAATGACATAGCTTTTGAATTAAACTTAGCAAGTGATGACATTACTTTTCTATCTCATAATGCCAGTTTATGAGTACCACAGTACTTTAAGAATTCTATAAAACTGCATAATATATGCCTATTTTTGACAGATGTTCATCGTGTTTTTTGGACTGAAATTTTGACTCTGGAATCTATCTTTGAGGCACTATATACTGTTACAAATGTTTTAAACTTAAAGGCATTTTCAAAATTAATTGCACATTCCTTGTTTTTTAATTCCTTTACTTAAATGTTTAAGATCCTTACAACCTACTGTTGTCCACAACCACTCACCACCAAATAATAAATAATAAAAACAAAATAGCCTCTCTTTTTCTTCACTCACAGTTAACCACGCATTAGAAAATGTTTTTTTCTGGTTATCCACCTGCATAAATGTAAAGTCATTAGGGCGATGTGCTCCTAACCATTTAATTTCCAGTTTTTCTTGTAGTTTTAGTGAAGAAAACAGAGCTTTTAATAAAGTGCCTATTTCATTTAATCATCGACAAAAAATCAATATATAGACCACCTTTATCGTATACCGGGCCAGCTCAATCTGGCCCCATTCACTAGTGTTAAGCTCACACTGTAATAGTAGAGGGATTTACCCTATGAAGATATTGGTCCACGATGGGCGCCAATTATGATGATATTGAATTTATTGCTAATGATGCCCCGCGATTGGGAGCCATTTATGGAGATACGGAATTTTATTTTTGAGAGATTTTTTATTGACCCTTAATATGGCACCAATTAAAGTGATACAGTTTTATATTGATATATTTATTTCACTGTGATTGAGCACTATAGCCACGTGATGAACCGAACTGTTTTTCTGTCTATCATAATCTGGATTCATACGCACAAGCGGACTATATATGACATACCCCTTGCCTCTTGGGCCCCTTGTCAGCAGTGTCAAAACTAATTAGTAGAAAAACTCCTGGCAACCTGATGTGAAAGCCAGCTTCCCATTGGGGTAGAGGGAGCCAGCACATTACATGCTTTTCCTAAAGACAATGGAGTTTATCTTTATAAAAGAAAAATACATTTTAAAACCTAGTGTAATGAAATTATTTCTAAAAGCACGTGATTCTCCATGGATGAAGTATTAAAAGGATATTTTAGATACAGTTCTTTAAAGAAAAATACACTTCATCCATGACTTTTTAAATATTTGAGAGGGGTCCAAAACAGTATCATTACAACCTTGAGAGAAACCTCACACTGAGTGTGGCTTCTTTGAAAAGCCCCATTAGAGTAGGCCCTGCTAATCTTCTATATTCGATCACAGGCACTACTGGTACATTCCTCACATTACATTTGAAATGAGAAATGAATAATTTTGAATTGAATATTGTATTGCGAATCCATTAATTCACTGCATGTTGAAAATGATGTTCCACTTCATATTAATATATTTTCCAAAATATTTTATAGAATAAAAAGAAAGGAAAAAACTTAATATTTTCTATGCTAAAATTTTGTAGAAAAATGTTGGTGGGTTCTGCCTGGCCCCTGTGGGCCCTGAGTGTTTGATTCTCCTTCTAATTAATGTAACTACTTTGCTGCTATCATTTTTAAAGTTTCACAGTCCATTTAGATATACTTTTGGCATGATCGGTGTCAATTTTTCTAATCACATATATTGTATTATTTTTAAGTGATGCATTATAATAACACATTTTATCAAAGGTGGTGTCAACTATTTTATACAATAACATTTTTAAGGAAATATGACCACGTCATATCTCATTTATAATTTTACTAAACCTGGCCAACTAGAAAAATGGGAATACAGCTTTTTATTGAAAATAATATAGGAAAGGCATAATTAATTTCAAACAAGTAAATATTTGTGCAATAGGCTAAGAAGTTTAACTTAGAAATCAAACATAATTAAACAGATTTTACAACCAACATGAAGCATACATTATTTATAAAATTTTAATCAAATTTGTTTTAGGTTGGCTAAAATTTAAAACTCTAAACTGAAATATACTCATGCCTTGTGATGGTAACTCTAAACTGAATTATGTTCATGCCTTTTAATTTTGTCTTTCTTTCTGCAGATACTTGCTGGTATTGTTCAAACCACGGGATGGCCTGGAGTAGTTAGTGTAGTAGGGAAATGGTTTGGAAAAGAAAAACGAGGTATTTTATCTTTTTATTATTTTTTTATAAGTAGACCTATTTGTACTATTTAATAAATTTTATATCTTGTTGTCTAAACAATTTTTTGTTTGTCTTTAGGTCTAATATTTGGAATCTGGAATTCTCACACATCGATTGGAAATATCTTGGGCTCAGTGATAGCTGGCGAATTTGTGGAGACAAACTGGGGTGTGTCATTTATTGCTCCTGGTGCTATAATAGCGTTTGGTGGTTTCATAATTTTTCTGTTCCTGGTAGAGAATCCTTCAAATGTTCATTGTGATTTACCAACATCTGGAGAGGACAAGGTAATTCTCATCTTTTTGAGTATCCTACAAAATATAAAACATAGTTTTAAAATATATTTTTAAAATAAATTTTTCATTTTGATTTACCAACATCTGGAGAGGACAAGGTAATTATTATTTTTGAGTATCTTACAAAATATAAAACACAGTTTTAAAATATATTTTAGGATTGAGGCATTAGAGTTTTTACGAATATTCGAGTATTTGAGAAGGTCCGGAATTCAAAACTTAATTAAATTTATAACTCAATATTGGAATTTGTTTTGGGACTCTTATACTTCTTATAGGACAATAGGGCAAATAATGATCAGACCAAAATTCTTTACTTTATAACGTGAATAAATATTTTATTTAATGCATTATAACAACAAATTACTTTACATCCATTACTGTTTCCAGCCTATGGCTTTTCGTAGCTTAATATTCATTTTAATCTATCTTAAGACTAGGGCGGGCACAACATACAGTCCCCAGCCGTTAGTTTATCACCGTGGAAGGGTAATTTTATTAGCGTTTGCTAAATAATTTTTCTAAATGTTTAAAAAAATACATTTTATGGCACAGTTCTAATTCAAATCAAAAATGTGTTTATTTTGATAATTCAATATTAAACTACTTTAAATTATGTCAAATCATATAAAATAACACACATCTAAAAATAATACATAGTGTTTGGTAAGGACCACTTCTGAACTATCAAAAGCACCTTTAATTTGCAATGACTATGACTTTTTTTTTTTCAAGTTTCATCCATTACTGTTTCTACCCTTTGAAATTTTTTTTATTCAAGCCATATATTCAAAATCATGTTGACCTGAACTTGGAAAATAATATTCATTCTAGCTTATTTGATCAATTTTATTTTATTATTAATGTTTTAAATTTCTCTTCAGTCTTTTATATACCTGGGAACATTTACCTTATGATTTTATTATTTGTATGGAGATTGTTTTCAGCAATACTTGCTTCTAAAACTTCTTCCATCTCGTTATCTATTGATTGTGGCATTTGGTCCTGCTCCATGATTGTAATAAATTTTTTGACTGGCGAGTCAACTTCCTCGTCATCACAAAGCTCGTTGACTGTTTCCAGTGTATTCTCGCAGGTTTCCTTATTACAGAATTTGCAAATCACTGAACATTTTAACCTGCCTTTCTACAACCACATGGTGATTTGTACCCTTTCTTGCACATTGAAGGAGATAAATTTAAGCTACTTTTCGGGGGCAGGATTTTTAAGCGTTGTTACTTGTATGAGGCCAGAGTCGCTCCTTTTCCAGCCCCATTCTTCTAAAAAAAATTTTAACGCCCTAGCACCATTGAACTTGATAATAGCCCCTGAATGAATACTGTCATGCTGCTGCAATTGTAGGTGGTAGAGACACAATGTTGAAGTTGCTTTTTGCAAGTGATCTTATCAAACATATGTAACGATATAAGCATCAAGAGATATATTGTCTTCATCTTGTGCTCTGTATAGTGACAGAAGAAAACATTCTCCACCATCAGCGAAAACATCCAGTTCAGCATTACTTTCTTTAAAAAGAATGGGTGACCTGGCGGTCTAGGGGTAAGGTGTCAGACCTCTGTGCTGGCGGCCGGGGTTCAATCCTCGGTCCCGGCACAGATTTATCTGATTACCAAACCCTTCCTTCACCTCTGACAAGACATCTTGTGAATGTGGGGAATGCCAGACCTCCACCGTGGTTCGGATTCCACGTTAAACTGTAGGTCCTCCATTTCATCTCACAACCACCCTACCATNGGATTCCACGTTAAACTGTAGGTCCTCCATTTCATCTCACAACCACCCTACCATTACACATTAGCGTAAGTGCGTATAACCCCAATGGGTAGTAAGATGCGGTGCTAATAATAATAATAATAATTTAAAAAGAATGCTCTCCTGCAAATCCTAATGCTTTTAAAGTATAGTCATGAATTTTAGTTTGCCTTGATTGAAAAGACCAGATATTGTGTTGCAACCACTGAAATAATGAAGAAATATTTTATTATCTGAGACGATTTCACCACTCGACAAACTATGAGGAGAATACAATCGCTGCAAAGTTTTACTTTTTCCCGGCTTTAAAAAAATAAACATTTTGACAAGTATAACCCAAAGTTCAAAGGAGAACTAAAAGGTCTACTACATCTTCTCCAACAATTATCACACCATCAAACTCTGACAACATTTTGTATTCACAATAAGTGTGTCAGCCTCTTCCTCTGCATGCTTGAAGGAGAAATTGGCATCTTCAAATGTATTTTTTAACAGGGAGATAATCTGACTCTTATTTGTCTCATTCAATAAGAATTTTGTTTGGGATACAGTAGGGATCAAACATAATTCGGGGAAATGGCAAGAAATTCATTGTTGCGATTCCACACCACTCTGCAACAAATATCCAGCTTCTCTTATATAGGTGAAGTTCCCAAAATCAATATTTTTCATAATTGGCAGAAATTCTCCATATTGAGCTGAGTTTGTAGTTTTTCTCATTCCCTCATCACAGAACAAGGAGAGGAGGTGTGGAGCAAGTTCATAATGCAGATGATCCTTAAGATCCTCTTCCGATTGTTTGCTAACACAAAGCCGGGCACCAAGGCTTTCTGTACTCTCAAGCTGGTATTAATGATTCCAAGAGGAAGGACTCTCTCTCCACAATTGATTGTCACGTTCATTAAAATTGTTGCAAATGCTTTTCACTATTCTAACTACTCCAATTTTCCAAGACATGTGACAAGTTGATGTGGTTTCATTTACAACAATTTCCAACAATTTCGCTGCCAATATGCATTATGCAAATGAGTTGTGGAAAGTTGCAAAAGACAACTAAGTAACTTCTCTACATATACAGAGTCCTGACAAATGCATGAATTTCTTTCATCTGCATGCTGCTCGCAAATAAAGTATTTATATTCTTGAGCCATTTTAGGTCGAGACGCAAACCTGTAAACTACCTCTTTGCGATTATATCAAAAAAGTCGACCAAAATTAATCATTTTCCAGTAAAGCTACTAAAACAGATATTGAAATGAAAACACGATTCTAAAAGCAGATTGTTGCTAAGCATACCTTTGAATGTTGTTGAAAGGTGAGCTCCCTTCTAACAATTTTAGTGTGTTTGATCAACATTATCATTCATAATACAAAAAACAAACTTAACACATAAAGATCACTTCCCTATCTCATGGCTTCAAATAAATACCTTTTGATTTTTATCTGTACTATTGAACTAGAGAGAGACAAGTTCCCTGAGATGGGGAGAGATGATTCAAAGAAAACTGGTGCAGGAGAAAGCAAACCAGCCCATGTTCCAAGATGCAGATGTCTTCGAGGGTGGCTAATTCTAAGAAATTTGCAGGCATGTGAGAGCAAATAGGGGTAGTTGAGAGAGGGAAATAACCAGTTAGCAGAAACTACCAACAAATTGGGTTTTATGTTATCCCGGCAAATAAAGAGATATTCTACAGTGGTGTTTAGGCGTTCCATTCAATATACTTCAACAATTTTCAAATTTTCTCAGCTGCACCAAAATTATTTAGTTTAGGAAAAAATGTATATAACATGATTTGTAGCAAATTAAAGGATTTTTTAATTTGATAATAAACATCTTTGTCATAAGACATAGTTGAAGTGGGATATTTTGAAAAAAAAATCCCATTTTGGGCGCCATTTTGCCAAGATGGTGGCGCCGGCGGCTGTGAACGGATTTTGCATTTTTTTCCATTTCATTCAGGGCATTGAAATCTTTAAATTCCCAAAGTTTAAAATTTTTTGCACTCAATGGGTTCAAACCCCCTTTTTCACGCCCTCTCTGCTGTACTATTATTTCATTTCCTTGCTTAGAGTGTGACCGTAAAAAAAGATTGCTCATCATTTCAATACATTTGAACCAAATACCAACACTCGTTTCTTTTCAGAATGGACTACATAGGTATCCACTTGGAAAACTGGAATTTGAAAATACACTGCTCACTCAAGTACCTAGGCATTCCATGTGTTCAGGGGATGGGCTCTGTAATTTAGTGATTCATTCTACAAAATTAATCATATAATTGAGAGATAAGCCACATTATTGATTTACTACTATTTTTCTTCAAGTCAAGGACTGACCCTATTTCATCAATAATTCCATAAGGCACAGAAATGCCAAACCCTCCAAAACCTACAATTCCATGTGGATAGGGCTTAATATCATTAGCATGTCATTCACTGGTAAAGTCATAAGGAAAAAGGTCATACTTACAATTTAAAGTAACTTTATACCTAAACATTCTAAATTTCTAATCAGATTAGGATTTGAAAATTTAACATTAAGAACATTTTAAGTTGTTTTATAGATACAAAGAAAACATATAAATAAGTAAAGGATCTAAATGGTAATTTAACTCAAGTTGTTAATTTTATGATGTCTCTTATAGCACTGTGCAAATTAATTTATATTATGCTCACAAAACACTATGTCACCAACATGATAGAATTTTATCTCCACAGCTAACTGACGATGCAGCAACCAAGTCTGAACATATGATAATAGATCCCACTGACTTAAAGGAGGTCCATTTATTTTTATGAATATTAAAGATGCAACATGGTAAACAAGTAACGTAATAGAGTATTTATTAAGTTCATTACACTAAAATTGCATTCACACTCAGCATAAAGAGAAGGAATTGATTTTAAGTAGTCTGTTAGAGGTTTAAGATATTCTGGGATGTCTACCTCATCAGTCAATGTAGTTCAGAAATTTATTAAATTCTTTATTTTAGCTTTATTCTAAAGTGTTTGCAAAGGTCGGATATGGACTCCTTGCCATATGCCAAACTCCTCCAAAATTTTGGAATATTCTTCTTTTCAAATGTCACTTTTTTCATTTCATGGCTTGGAATGGTTGTGAAACATCCAGCTCTTAAATTGTCCATAATGTTGCTCAAGAATAGCAACCAATTCTATTTAATGTTTGTTTTTGCAGCTTATAATTGAAATGAGCATTATGGGACTCTTCAATATTAGCTGCTTATATATATTTTTTCATCTCCTCCTGATCTGAATTTAATTGACTCGATAATTCATATGGTTTGATGTATCACATTTTAACTATTACATTTTAAAGCATCAGGTCAGCCGGTACAGCAGCTCCTTTTCCAGCCTCAACCCTGGTATTGAATATCCAAGTTTTTGTTTTAAAATATTAAAAGTTTACCACATTTCAATACCATTTTGTAATAAACACATCTTTTCTCATAAATTTCAAATATCATTATTGAAACTTAAGATTTACCTTGATGTGGGCTGTTTCAAAGACAAATAGCTCTAGTCTGGGCAAACTCTAAAGCTAATTGCTTTAGTTAGCTGTATATTAACAATTTTGAATAAATGTTCATACAGTACTTAACTATGGTTTATTTACTTGGCAAATAACAAATTGCTCTCTCGTGAACTTAAGGCTTATGATCCAAATCTTGAGGGATATCGCCTGAAAATAACTTAACTACCAAAGGTTTGTTAAGTATATCCTCAATTTTAAACTTTATTAATACATAGGATGTATATATTACAGAGCTGGGCACAGGAATAGAAGCTTCTACTACAAGTGTAGAATGCTTGCTTTAAAACTAATATTTTACAACCTCACATCAAACTATATTCACATGAATAATTCTACACAAAAACCCGGCTTTGGTAAAAACTCTTGATGGAATTTTAAAAGATATGTTCTATAGATGAGAAATTGATCTTAGCTCCACATCGATAGTATATTTCTATCCTTGTCCAACACTCATAATAGCTCTGGGCCCTTTGATCTTGTGCCTGCACGATTTGGGTCAATTTCCTACTACCTCCCTAATGGCTTTACATTAATGTGCACACAGATAATATAGATACATTCCCCCTTTTCTGCTAAGCTAAATACAGACTTAATAAATATATCATTGTGAATAATTATATTGTTTGCAATTAAAAGATCTATAATAATATTATTAATGATTTTTAAATGGTACTTAGAGAACCTATTTTTACAAAGAATAACAAATTAGTTAAATGTAAGGAAAATGTATTTAAATATGCCAAATAGTATCAAAACACAACAGAACAAATCTGATCCCAGACCTATGTAAAATATTGAATTTTTTACTACTTTTATATCAACATGAATCAGCATTACCCATGTTATCAATCATTAACACCATACAAAATCATTAAAAACAAGTTAAATCTAATAAAAGGGGCCTCCTATAAAAAAAAAATCCTGAGTGTTTTCAAAGGATTCAAGTTAAAGCAGCACTCTTAATAACCTGTAGCCAACTACTGTGTTGTCAGTATCTTAACCTGTTGAATTCCTGGGCATGGTGTGGGTAAGAGTGTAAGTTATTGTTTGGAATACTTTCATAAGCTTGTGTTTTATATTTTAAAATGTGTTTTTCCTGGGCAACAACATAAATACTACATGTTTATTGTATTTATACTCTAAAACAACCTAACTATTAACTTATGTAAAATAAATTCAAAATATATTACACCAGCTTATTGGAAACTATCCTAATCAGTTGCTGATTTGAGTGTTATTGTGGGCTATCACAAAAATATCCTCCAAATGAAAGTAATTCTGATTTTATAAATGCCCTCCACCATCTTTTTTTTATAAATAGATTTTCTATCATTTCGTGGGCAATCATTATGCGAGAATCCCATTAAATGGAATTTATTTTTCACAAATTAAATGCTGAAAGAGTATAAATGTCATAAAAGCCTTTAAACTACATGTGTCATCATTTGCAGGTTATTTTTATTAATTGCATCATTAATTATGTGTCTGTCTGTGTACATCTACTTGTGTGTATGTATTAATATTGGGGCTGTGCGAGTACTCGTATTCTGAGCTTCAGCATTCCCACCTTTAAATCATTCGGTTGCTTAACAAATTGTTAAAAATTAATTTCAATTTTCATATTAATAACGTAATAGAGATTTAAAACCACTTTCTACTGTTAAATTTATTCAATATTGTCGTCCATTTTGAATTATACTTGATTGAAGTTGTTTACTTGTGTTGCCATGACAAAGCAATGAAAATAAAAATAGCTGAAAAGATTACTAAATAATTGAATGATTTTTTATATTATTTTTATCTAGTTCCTTTCTAAAATAATAATATATGTTAAATTAAAAATGTAATATCAAGAATATATTATTATATTAAATGTTTTCAAACTTAAGATATTTAAAACTCGTACGTTTAGCTACAAAACTTGCTCTAGTTTGGTAAATATTTAGTTATAGAATTATGTTGGTTAACCTGTTGAAAATCAATGATCTTATTTATTGTAATACATATTTTACTAAACTTACCGCATTTATATTAAAAAGCATTTACTATTTCATATTGTTTGCTAGAAATATTATTTTAATCATATTATTTTTAATTTTAAAGCATCAGCATCAACTTTTATAACCATTAAAAATTGAATTGAAGTAAATTTCTCAATAAAATAATGTCTAACTAGAGCCCATACGTCGTGCATGTGCAACTGCGCATAGAGGAATGAAAATGGAACAGAAGATGTGATCATGCACGATTACACTAAGGAATAATAAACCAAATATGAAACACTTCAAATTTCTTTGTTTATGATTCTTACATTTTCTTATAGGGTGAATTAAGTGACTAAAGCATATTTTGGGGAAATATTAGCTTATTTTCAAAATCTATATTTTCACATTTCACAATGTTTCTAAAGTGATCTGACATATTTTGAAACTGCGAGTTTTTGCAAAATTTTACTATTTTCATGAAATTTTTTTATTCTCGCGATTAACATGAAAAATAATATTTTTTTACCAACTTTAATATTTCAATATATAGTCGAATTCGAAGTTTTAAAATCAATATTTTATTGAACAAGCATTTCTTCGCGACTTAAAATTTGTCGTCATTTTTTTTTCCTATCAAAATACCTAGTCACAGAAGAGTCTCAAAAGCTTTGAGAATGTGTCTGGATCATGTCTTTTCTGCATGCGTACAACAACTTCAAGGCTATTTGTACAGACACTGCTCCATATATTATTAAAACTTTTAATGCATTAACACATTTATTTGGTGAATATTTATTAGAATTTGCATGCTGGTGTCACAAGTTTAATCTACTTGGAGACATATGGCAAAAGAACTTAAAAGAGTTGAACTTTGTTATTTCTGGTCTAAAGAATGTTTTCAGAAACGCCAGTAAATTAAAAACAGAATAACGGAAACATTTAATTGAAAATTACCTGACACTAGAGGTGAAACTTTACCCATTTCCTGTGTTAACTTGTTGGTTTAGCTGGTTTAATCCTGAGGTGTACTTGTCAGAAAGCTTTGTTGCAACTGTTAATTTTCTCAAACAAAATAAGTCTTTCAGTTCAAGGTCAACATTTGTTCGATGACCACTTGACTGAAACTAAATGTAAAATGGTAAAGATTCAAGTAGCCTTTGTGTCTGAAAATTGCCAATTTTGGAGTTTCCAAGTAAAGAGAAGCCTGTGACACATTTGGTACATTAAAGAATCAAATCACTGAAAGCCAAGTGGCAGTTGGTGAGAAATGTTCGGTTTGGTAGCATCGTCGAACAGATGTTAGCCAAAGTTTCACTACTATGTAGAGGACAAGCTGAAGAGAGTTTGAAGGCATGTGGTGCACTAACTTGTGCTAAGATAAATTCAATGTTAGCCAAAAATGGTGACAAAATTTAAATTATAGAAACATTAGAGGCTACCTGTTTGACCCTACTAAGTTACCGAGCCGCCCTAGTTCAAGTATGAGAGGGAACTCGAAAGAAGGTTTAAGGACCTTCCTGCTTTCTGAGACTTGCAGTGTGATTTTCAACTAAGTCACAAAGAACTGTGCAAATCAAATTCTGAACAAATTGAAAGTGACGATGTGGGTGTGGTAAAAGCTCTAATAGGTTTGAAACACAAAGATGAACATTTTTGTGTTTTTGTAGAAAAATCGCTACAATCTCTTTGGTTGCCCATTTCAAATGCATATATTGACCGGTATTTTTAAATGTACAATTTGGTAGTGACTGATGAGACGTACCATGATGAATGAAAAAACTACTTGTTGTAATTTACAGTTTGACGATAGAGAGTAGGGTGATGTGCCGGTAAATATTTATGTTGAACTTTCGACACCAAATACCACTACCAACCAATACCACTTGAAAAATTAATGAGAGTTTTTAAAAAAAAATTCACCATAAAAACCTGCCTCTGTCCATAGCGCTCTAGTACAGTCATTACGAAATGGCAAATGGCTAATATGAGCCTTCTTTTACTTAAGTTGAATATATAAGTAGTTCTGAAACGCACCTGTTACTCTTGAGATCACAGTTTATTTTCTTTTTTTATTATTGACATCAACGAAAAGCATCCAAGCTCTCCTCTTTCTTTGGCCCGTATACCCCTTGCACATTGCAAGCGAGCCGTTCTCTCTGTCCCACGAGTGACGGGCCAGTTCCCCGCCACCTCGCTCGGCACAGCTCTAGCGGTATTAGTAACTCCAGCCTGCGCCAGACAATTGCGCGGAAGAACGAAAAGGGGCGGGGAAGGATAGTCACATCACCGTCACATACTCCCCCTCTCCCCCGAGAAGGGGTTCGCTAGACACAGTATCTTAACATAAGCTATCCACTAGACTAAGCTTAATCCTACCAACTTGAGAAGGCATTCCAGCTGGAAACACTCATCTCGACACCAATGACATTAAATAAATTGAGAATAGCACAACTATGATAATCTCTCCATGAAAACATTTAGTGTAAAAAAATAAGGAAGGGTGAAAGTTCCCAGTTTTGTTTTGTGAACAAATTCTGTAACGTGTGGAACAAGACGCCACCTTGTTCAAACACCACCTT